>BQNB010083648.1:0-28979 GCA_026074375.1 Tanacetum coccineum | reverse complement strand
GTAAATCAAATGCGTGAAAATGCGTCACAAATACGCCCGAATGCAACCTAATTAGTTATAGGTCGTATGAGTACTAAGTACTTTGATTAACTAATACCATATATAATTCTATATAGCAACATTTCCATCTAATTATATTTGTGAAATCATATTTATAAAGTAAAAACGTTTATAAATATCTCTTTAGTAAAAATGGCGTATCTTTATTGTTTTAAGTCCGTTTATTATGTCCACTCTTTCGTATTAAGATGAGTTATTAAAATATTATATTTTCATATTTTAAGTCCTCTGGTGAACAGTGGTTTTTACTGTTCATACACTTTTATAAATTTAACTATCGTAAACTCGTAAATGTCGTATCTTATTCGTTTTAACTTTGATTTTAGTGATTCTTTCGAGCACACCTTCGTAATTTAAAGTTTTATCTAACTAATGTATTTTTCAAAAATGTATCTGAGATGAATAGTGATTTTTACTGTTCATAGTTTATATAATTATTTTTATAAACTTTAATTATCGTAAACACGGAAAAATTCATAACTCCTTCGTTATTGATCGTAAAATTATGATTCTTAATGTTTTGAAATCCTAAAATTATGTAATATCTGAGAAAAATAACCATTTGTATATATCAGAAGTGAAACTTAAAAAGTTTTTATAAAATTTCTTTTATAAACGCGCTTATTATCGTATAACTTGTAAATACCGTATCTTCTTCGTTATAAATTGGTTTTTCGAGTTTCTTACCTTTTTTGAATCCTAATGAGATGTAGTATTTTATAAAAATATAAAATAATTATGTTTTATTTCGAATTCTAACAGAAGGTTTTGGTCATTTTGTATAAATATGATTAAAACTTGATTTTGTATCTTTTTAGTTTAGTACACTAGTTACAAGTCCATTTCAACACTTAATATCACATGTCCTACATATTTAGAGTCCTTAGTCCATGATTTGTCTAAAGATTATCCAAGAATCACAAGATCCATAAGTCTATATACTTATTTGTTCATGAACTTTTATAACTACACTTTTTAGGTAACTAGTTTATATAAGCTTTTATAACATAACACCCACTGTGCAAAATACTTATACATCCATTATAACATGATATTAAGATCCATATATCATATGTAAAAGTTTACCAAACCATAAACAAGTGTAAAAATCTATTTTTACAAGTAAATAAGTTCCTAGATGGTGATTAACTACATAGCCATTATATACACATAAAATCATGAATGTAAAGAGATTAAGGTTTTTAGGTAACCTTAATATGATGTATGGTGATGAACAATATGATCTAAACCCTTGTTTAGATCACAAACCCTAGGTTTCAAGACTTGAAAACCCTAATTTCAAGTGAAACCCTAATCTTGAATCTTTCTTGATTAACACTTGTAAACTTTAAACCAAACCTTCAAACCTTCTTGGGTTATCTTAGATATGATGTGAGAACACTTGGAAATGTTGTAGTTAAAAATTATATAGATTATTTAGTTGTTTTGGTGTTGGCCATGGGTTTTGGAGAGAGCAAAAGAGAATGGTGAAGTTTTTCACTTAAAGAAATGAAGTATATGTGCTTAGCTTTCTAGTGCAAGCCTTATATACATCCAAGACTAGTCAAGACCACCTGTATAAAGTCTAGGGACAAGATGAGGAATTCAAGGAAGTAAAGAGTGAAGAACACTAGTCATGCCATTTTGTTTTAATGAGTTGTTGATGTACAAGACTTTTACAAGATTTTTGAGATATTATCTCTTATATTTCCATCCATATCCGGCCACACACATGCACATATAAGATATTTATGAAATTTTTGAGTATTGGGTGTAATTGTGGGTATTTGTTGAAGCGTAGAAAAGTTTTGGTGGTTCTGGGTATGCGTAAACGTATTTTATCGCGAAACGTAAACACTTTACGTAACCAATAAAAATAAAATGTACAAAGTTAATAATTATCCTCCAAATAATTATCTAACACTTGCTTGATGTAAACATTTAATTGTTTGATGCCTGTTTACATTGAATGAAATTTTTTAGCTTACGTGATTTAACTTAACGATTTCAATTTAAAAGCAAACACGTACAATACTAAAAATAAATAGTGAATTTATTGACGACGTACAATGACCCTAAAACACGGGGTGTTATATTTTGGAGCATAAATGAAGAGTTTGAGAAAGTCTACTGATCTGACAGCAAATACGCCTTATTATTCTAGACCTATATGACGTATCCAACACTTTGACGAATCAAAATACCATTGCCCGACTTTGAAGAATACGCCGAATCCACATCAGAATATACGTCGTATATTATACTTTGGCCAAATATCAAGAAAAGCACACTTTCAGCCAATACTTCGTACCCAAGAAGCTCGATACGCCGTACCCAAGATGTACAAAACACCGTACCGGAGTAGCCCAATATGCGTACCCAAGGACCCCAATACACCGTATCAGAGGAGCTCAATACGCCATACCCAATAAGTCTGATACGCCGTATCGAGGAGGTCCGATACGCCGTATCCAGGAGGTCTGATACACCGTATCCATATCAGCTCAAGAAAATTCTAGAATATTTTATTCTTGTAGCCCACACCAAGTCATCCAATACGCCGTATTAAGCTTATCAATACGCCATATCTAACCGACTTCCATACCACTATAATAACACGAACCCTAAAACTCATTTTAGGCATGCAGTGATTTCCCTAAATGAATCTATCTGATCACAGGTGCAGTATTCATACTGTAATCATTGATCCTCACGGAATCAGAGGTTAATGTAACCGACCAGATTGAGTATCGTCTATACTCGGTCCCTTCAAAATATAAAACCTTTGTGTGTTCACAAAATGTTTTTCTAGAACACATTAAGTGGATTTTACATAACAAAATGTTTTTGTTGGTGACTAAATTGTTCTATCATAGCGAATGACGACTCAAAGTATCCGATGCAAGACATGCTCATATCCTTACTCACATATCTGAAGAAATCAAGAAAGTTTACATACAAAGCTTCCGCACAATCTCTGAAAATCAATGTCTTCTTCAAATGCTAAACGTTATGGAGATTAGAAGAAGATACATCATCAAAGCTTTCCAGATTCCAACAGATATGAGCATGTGAGACTAAAGATCAGCGTATGGCAAAGTCAAAGTGAAAGAAGATCACAAAGTAATTCAGAGAAGTAAAGCTTAAACAAGTCAAAGATCAAGATCAAGTCATCACATCAAGTTCTGAAGATCATGATCAAGGTGTTAAAGATTGAATTACCAAAGCACATCAAGTGAAGTACCCTATCAACAACGAGCTAAAGAGACAAGCACGAGTGAGCTTCAAACAACTTCTCATGACCTCATCTAGGGGGAGATTGTTAGGATCACATAAATGGACCCGAACAAAGAAGCTTCGGTCACTCGAAGATACAAGACAAAAGTCTAGCTCGTTAGTTGGTTAATTAATTAATGTTTATTAATGTAATTGGGCTAACAAAGAAAAAGCCTGAAAAGCCCAACAAAAGCCTAGAATGGGCATAACCATGTAAGTATAAATACACCTAGTTTAGACAAAATTAGGTTAGCAACTTGATAATATTTTTCATCTTTTAGAGTTTGTAGCAAGTCTTAGTTTTTCTTTTCAATCATCAATAAAGTTCTTAATGTTATGCATCTTGATTCTACACTTGATTGTTAAGGATTCGTATGAATGATCATGGAACCTACAATTGGTATCAAGAGCCTACAAGATTGATGTATTGATTTGTTTTGTGTTTTTTTTTACTTTTGATTTTCGAAAAAAAAGGGGGTTTCGAAATTTTTTGTGTTTGATTAATTGTTTGTTTTGATTTTTGGTTCATAGATGGTTTGTGTTTAAATTGATATCATAAAAACCATCTCTTTTTGTGTTTAAAAACATCTAGTATTTTTTTTCTCTTTTGATTCGTGTTATTTAAACAACAAGAAAAGAGAGTCGATTTTGTTTAAGAATCGAACGAGTGGAAATCTAGCAAGGATCGAACGAGTTCAAGTTGTCAAGCACCGAACGAGTGTATTCTTAGAAGGATCGAACTAGTGGAATTCAAGGTTGGACCGAACGAGTGGAAATCTAGTGGGGATCGAACAAGGGATAGAACAAAGGGATCGAACAAGAGACTAAAATGTTGTTTTCAATCTTGTAATCTTTCTTTTAAGTAATGTAAGCAAGCTTTATTATAATGAACTTTCAGTTGATTTAATCTCTCAAAATTTCTTATTTAGTTTTAAGCTAAAGCTCAATAAGCCCTTATAAGCTATTCAGCTCTCATGAGTCTCTAAGCTCATGATTGAGTTTAATTGGACTTAATCACTCTTTAAAACCTTAAACCAGCTTAAAAACTTTAACAATTGGATTATAAGCTATGGAAGGGGAGCTAACTTTGGAAGAGCTCCCAAGGACTTATACCCTAGCTTATTAATAAGCTAGGGAGCTTGTAGCTGCCCTATTTGGGAACCTTTTGTTGAGCTAAAGGTTTTTTGTAAGTTCCTCTTTAAGTTTCATTAATTACTTGTCTCTAAGTTCTTATTAGTTTTAGATTGCTTGATAATTTTGCTTAGTTGCTTAAATTAGTTGCTTAATAGTGCTTAATTCTCTTTACTAGAGTTATTGTTATCATGTTTTCATCTGTTTTTGCTTAAAAAGGTTTAGATCATTAGAACTTCATTTCTGTCCTAAAAATATATAAAATCCAAAAATAATAGTGTAATCTCTTAGATCGCTTCTAGCTTAATTTAGTGGTTAAAATTTGTCATTTTAAGTTTTGTTTATAAGCTGTAGTTTATCTGGTATTAATGCTTTGTTAAATGGATTCTCATTTTAAGCTAAACTCAAATCTGTCAAGATAAATAAAGGGGTGTTTGGCATAAGCTTATTTGACCTTCTAAGGTCAAAAGTTTTTGTTTTGCAAGCCATTTTAGTCAGCTTTGAATTTTTTTTTTTTTTTATAGTTAAAAATAATAGGAAAATGATGTTGTATTAAATTAGATTTGAAAATTTTAAAAGAATTTGGCGTTATATAAAGTGTTGCCAAGCCCTGGGAAGTTTCCTTTTATTTTCACTTATGACAATTTTGATCTAGCCCTCCAAGGCTTAGATCAATGTTTAACTTTTGTTTATACACTGATTTGAGTCGTGTGTAATGCAGGATTTCCCTTAAGAAACCTGCACTCTTGGTTTGCACTTGTGTAAAGTGCACCAGTACTAACTTAAAGTTAGTACTGCTGTAACCATTAGCCTAGTCTATAGTTAAGTATAAGTAGGTTTTAGGTGCTTAGGTTCAAGTAGGATTTAGATTAGTTATAGCTTAATATAGATTAAGTTTTAAATTTTATTGTCTAGCTTATTCTCCTAGCTTATTTTGCTGTCAAAAGTCAATAAAAAAATTATAAAAAGCCAAAAACAGTAGGTTAGATACTTAGTTTCTTTTAAAATCTTTAATTCTAGCTTAAGATAGGAGTTTTTATAAGGCTTAAAATAGGTAAGATTATAAGTAGCTTAAACTTGTCTTCAGAAGCTTATAGAACAAACTCTAGTTATGTCTTTTGACGCTTAATAGCTTAATTGAGATGTTGTGCTCATACCTTATTTTTCTGTGTTAGCTTGTTTCAAGCTTATTTCAGTGGCTTAAATAAGTACTCTAGCTTAGATTTTCTTTACATTTATTTGATTAAGCGCATCGTTAAGCTTTCTAGAACATCTTTTTTATTTTTTACATTGAGCTTAATTTGAGCTTATTATAGCTGCTTTAGTGAAAACAATCCCAAACACTCACTTTCTGTAAACAACTTATAAATAAGCTGTTTTAGGGCTTATTACTTAGTTTTAGCTTATGTTCCTTTTGTTAAAATAGCTTATTTTAGTCTCCTTATTGATTCCTAGTATTTAGTTTTTCTTAAAAATCAAAAAAATAAAAAAATAACAAAAAGGGGTTGCCACCACACTCGAACCCACGACCTCCCACACACAACACCAATGCCTTAACCAGTTTGCTTCAATAGCTCATCCGTTTTCATATCCTTTCATTAAACCTTTATACACAATTTAGTTTAATAAGCTAAATAAGCTGTTAAGCTTATTTCGTGGCTTATTTTATAAGCTACGACTTAAGTCTTATTTTTCCTAGGATCCTAATAGCATAAGCTATTTTCGGTATTTTTTCTAGAATTTTTACTATAAGTTTAGTATTTTTAATCTTTTATTTTCTTTTAAAACTTTAAAAAATCATAAAAAATAGAAAAATAATCAGAAAAATAAAAATCTTTTTTATAAAATTTTCTTTTTATATAAAGTTTGTAGGAAAATTAGTTTCACTTTCATAGGGTCTATTTTGCAAAAATTTACTTTTTAAAGAACGAGTTTCGTTCCCGTTCTCGGTTTTCAATTTTTAACCCTCGTTTTAACTCCGTTTTCACTCTAGTTTTTTTTAAACTTCGTTTTAAGTCAATTAGAATACATTTAAGAAGAAAAATTTTAATTAGGTTTAATTTTGTAGAATTTAGGTTTTTGGCCTTAGTTTTAGTATCCCAATTCGCGTTTTTGATTAAATTTTAAAATTGTTGCTTTTTATTTAGTAGTTATAGAATATAAAAAATATCTTTGCTTCATTCAAATCAGAATCTAAGCTTAAACGAGGTTTCAATTTCACTAGTCGTTGGGGAAACGACCCGGGTGATCATACTTGCCCGGTTAAATATACGTATTATATATTATATTATATATATTTTTAAGAGTGAATTTTCCTAAGGGAATTTTCTTAATTGCTCTTTTAAAGTATTATATTTTATATATATTTTAGGTATATAAAACTTACACACCAAGTTTTTGGCGCCGCTGCCGGGGACTAGTGTTTAAGATTCCTACGTTTTGTGTTTGTTGATTTGGTTTGAAGATCCTTTCACCCTCGAAAGTTTCATTTTTGTTTTATAATTCAAAAATTAAAAAAAATCATAAAATATAAAAAGTAAAAAATATTTTCCTTTTCTTTTTAGTATAAGTAAAAGATAAAAAAATAGAAAAATCAAAAATATAAAAAAATCTTCCTTTTTAATTAAGAAATAAAAAAATCACCAATTGGTAAAAATACCAAAATATAACATTCTCAACGGAGGTGTTATCATAATAATTTCCGGTGAACTTGTTGGTTCCCAAATCGAACTAAAGATTTAACACTTGCCATTTGTGTCTCTACAAAGTACGGCTCACCTTGAAAAGCAATTTTCAAGAGCTACCGTGAAGTAGTTGATTATTTGGTTTAAGTCTCTTTCGTGTAACCGTTAAAATTCATTGTCAAAAAAAAAATAGTGTAAAGTTTTGTTTTTTTTCTATTTTTAGTTATTCCTTTTTATGCGTACTCGTTCGCAATCTCGAAGACGTCGACAACAACAAACTCTTCCGGTTGTTGTATTGAATATTTTGTTTTGAAGAACCAATTGTTGATCAAAACATTCGTTGCAATGGCGACAATCGGAACGATGGGCCCAAATGTTCACAAGAACCCACGCGGGTATGCAAGATGTTCTAGTTGTTTTCCACCAAATTAAGCTAAACAATTTCGAGCTTAATACAACCTTTAATCAATCTTGTTGCAAGTAATAGTTTACGGTAGACATGACCCTCACATCACCTTTTGATTTTTTTTACAAGGTCACTTCAAGTTTAGACATCCAGATAGTTCTTCGACATTTCGATAAAGCTTTTGCTTTTTCCTTTCTCTCTAGACGGTGAAGCCTGAGATGAGGGTAGAAAGGAATACCTCCTAGATCAAGTCTCACATGGGACGACCGTTTCAAAAATTTCATTTATTCAATTCTTCTCACCATCGAAAACAACTTACCTTCGACAACAAAATCACAATTTCTTTTGCCAAAAACAAACGAACCTTCAATGAAGTTTGGGAACGTTTTTTAAAGGGACTCCTTCGTCAATCTCCTCAACATGCTTCTCGGAACTAACAACCAACTCGACATTTCATAATTCTTTGTAATTCCAACTATCAAGATGCCTAGGATTCCGCCGGGGGGCGGGGTGGTGGGAATTTTTTAGACAAGATGACATCAAGAAAAGTTTTAGGATTATTGAAAGCAAGTCAAATGTTTCATTATCAAGGAGTCGTGTAGTGATTCAAAGAGTGTGGACGGATGTTCCTCTGTGCTAATTCTCAATCTTCTAAGAATTCTTTCGATATGCAACAAATAGCCGTTCTTCTTGAGGATAGATGACTTTAGATGAACAAATGATGAATGAATGCAAGCTATAGTTGTTTCTACTCCCGCAACCGTCAAAGCGGTCTTGAGGATTGTATGTGTTACATGTGGATCAAATCACAATTTTAACCATTGTCCGTTTCACTCGAGTCGGATGATTTCCCCATTTTTCATGACAACATCCAATCAATTTCAACAAAACGCAGCCGTGGTAAGTTTCTCCAAAGATAACCCAACCTTCCATGTGGCAAAGCAAATGAGACCACGGGTTTCATTCAATCAGGAATGTCCAAAACAACCAATAACCGTTATCCAAGGAACCTTTCTAATTTCAACCAAACGTGAACACAATTTTTAACCAAAACCTGTCAAAACACCAAAATCAAGTTTACCAAGCACCACCATTACCAACCCCCACCAACAAATCAACCTTAGATTAATCAAGCTTTACTCCGTTTCACAATTCAAGGAGTGTTCTAAAACGGATTTTGATAAGGTATGCTATAAGCAATTGATTGCGAACATGAATTAACTTGCAAAATGAGTTGGATAATTTTCAAAGAAACCAAAAATGATTTTCAAAGAGTTACAAGGATTCTCAAAAGAAACAGATGATCCTTTAGGGTAAATGATGCTCAGTTTTATGCAAAGCTATCACACCAACCAACCTTCAAGTTCAAGTTCTTTACCAAGCAATACCATTCCAAACCCTAGGAATGAAGCCAATGCAATTACGACTCGTAGTGGTGTTTCATACAATGGACCTCCGATTCCACCGCTGGTGGTGGAAATGGAAAGTGAGGGTGACAAAGGATAAGGATGCTACCGTAGCACCGAAAGACATCCCAAACTCCTTCCATTCGCCAAGAACAAACCAAAGACAAAGAACCAATCGAAGAACCTTCTTTCGTTGCTAACAAAGCCAAACCTAATTTGCCTTACCCGTCGAGACTCAACAAACAAAAGATTCGTGAAAAAAGATGACATTCTTTCTTCAAAGTTTATGGAAATCTTTCAAAATCTTCATTTTGAGATTAGTTTTGCAGATGCTCTCATCCATATACCAAAGTTTGCGTCGATGTTTAAGAAGATGTTAAATAACAAAGACAAGTTGATCGAATTGACCAAAAACACGTTGGAATGAATATTGTTAGTGGTTGTCCTAATAAGCTTCCAGAAAAGCTAAGGGTGGACACCCGGGTAGATTTCTCATTCCATGTGATTTTTCGGTTGGAGTTCGTATAGTTACTTTAGCCCTTGCCGATTTTAGGGCTTGTATCATCTTATGCCTTTATCCATTTGGAAAAGCTTCAAAACTCCGGCGCCTTAACGAACAAAAATGGTGTATAGAATTAGCAACCGTAAATTTCCAACCAAACCCGGTGTCCTGAAAAAAATGTTTTTGTCAAAGTAGGGAAGTTTTACTTTCCCGCCGATTTTGTTGTGCTTGATTTTATAGGCTCGATCCTCGAGTAATCGTTAATACTTCGGGCGGACCCTTACTCTGGACGGCTCATGCTTTAATCGATGGTTTATGAAGGAGAGATTCTCGTAGGAATGCATGAGGTCAATCGTTAACCTTATATGTGGTGATGCACCTTCCCATTCATACAACAATCTCGAATCATTGAAGAAAGTTGATTTAATCGATGCTGCTTGTGAAATTTATTTACAAAAAGTACTTGGATTTTTCGATTCTGTTGCTTACAACAATCCTTCTCCGTACTACGATCCGATTGTTTCTACTTCATCTCCGACACTTACTCCTTTTGATGAAAGCGATTTTCTACTCTTTGAGGAAGCCGATGAACCAATTTTACCAGTTTTCAATGCTACGTACTATGATCCCGAGGTTGACATTCTCATTCTCGAGGCACTTCTCAACAATGATCCATTACCTCACCCAAACCAAGGAGATTACTCACCCGGGAATTCAAAAAGATCTTAAAAGTTGGTTGACCAAAGAAGTCGTTCTTCACTTTGAACCAAAGATGAAATTCCGACGTCGAACTTAAAGATTTACCTTCGCATCTCGAGTATGCGTTTTTAGAGGAAAATAATAAGCTTCCAGTCATAATTTCAAAAGATTTGAGCCAAGATGAAAAGACCTCACTCATTAACGTTCTGAAAAACTGAAAACAAGCAATTGCTTAGAAACTTTCTGATATCCGAGGCATAGATCCAGAATTTTGCTCTCACAAAATCCTTTTAGATATATTTACGAACATTCAGTCAACATCAAAGAGGGTTTAACCCTAAAAATCTACGACGTCTTCAAAGAAAGAAGTAGAAAAACTTCTTGACGCGGGATTGATTTATCGATATCGGCATAGTCCATGGGTTAGTCCAGTCCATTGTGTTCCTAAAAAAGGTGGTTATGACATTGTCAAGAACGAGAAGAAAATGCATTGGTGCCTCAAGATTAGTCCACGGGAATGGATAGTTTGATCGGGACTTATCGAAAGTTAACGAAGCAACTTGTTAAAGACCATATTCCGCTTACCATTCATGGACCAAATGTTAAGCGATTTAGCCGCAGGCAACAAATTTGATTGTTTTCTTAGATGGTTTATTCAGGGTATTTTCAAATCCCATTGATCCTAACAGATCAGAGGAAACACTACTTTCACGTGCTCTATGGACTTTCGACGTTACCGTCGTATGCCATTCGGTTTGTGCAATGAACCCGAAACTTTTCAACGTTGTATGATGGCCATTTTTCACGACATGATAGAAAAAACAATGGAAGTCTTTATGGACGATTTTTCAGTTTTCGGAGATTCTTTTTCCTCGTGTCTTACCAATTTAGATAAAATGCTCAAACGATGTGAAGACACCAAATTAGCACTAAATTAGGAAAAGAGCCATTTCATGGTTAAAGAAGGCATTGTTTTAAGACATAAGATCTCTAAAAAAGGAATTGAAGTCGATAAGGCTAAAGTTGATGTAATTTCAAGCTTTCCTCCACCAACAAACCGTTAAAGGACATTGAAGTTTTCTCGGCATGCTGCGATTCTACTCGAGTTTTATCAAAACTTTTTCCTAAAATCTCTCGACCCATGACCCATCTCTTAGAGAAGAACACTCCTTTCATTTTCTCGGAAGATTGCATTCTTGCCTTTCAAACATTGAAAAAAAAGTTAACTGAAGCTCCAATTCTCATTGCTCCGGATTGGGACCAACCTTTTGAAATCATGTGCGATGCAAGTGATTATGCAATAGGTGCGGTTTCTATGGCAAAGAAAAAATTGAGAAGCATTTCCTGACCAATTCATTACGCAAGTAAGAAGATGCTTCGGAAGTAGAATAAAATTAAACAATAACGGAGAAAGAGGATGCGTAGTTTACGCTTTTGTGAAGTTTCGATCATATCTAATCATCGAATAAAAGTGTTGTTTCACGGAACACTCCCCCCCCCCTGCTTTGAAATACCTCGTTCAACAAAAAGTCGCCAAAGCATGATTGCTTCGATGGGTCTTACTTCTTCAGGAATTGATTTTAAAGTATCACTATACCAAGGGAGCTGAAAGCTATGCAGCCGATTACCTCTCTCGTCTTGAAAACCCTTACGAAAATGTTTTTGATCCAAAAGAAATTACCGAGACTTTTCCTCTTGAAACATTGAATTGGTGACTTCTCATGATGACCCAAAATACATGTGTTTTGCGTTATAGCAAAACTACACGCGGGGAATTTTCTGTCAAAGGAATGACGGTCAACAAAAAGAAAAAGTTTTTCAAAGACGTTGAAGCAATACGTTTGGGATGATCCTATCTCTTTCGTACATGTGCCAGACAAATATCAGTAGGTAGATGTGTATTTGGCCAAAAGAAAGTCTTGAAATCCTCAAGGCTTGCCCATGAGGGACCATCGCGTGGCCATCACAGTGCCAACAGTACAGTCAGAAAGAAGTATTAGACGCCGGTTTCTTTAGCCTTACGATTATAAGAATGCCTGCAGAATTGATAAATTTTGTGATGCATGTCAAAGACAAGGCAAAATCTCTCAACGTGATGAGATGCCTCAAAATACAATCCAAGTTTGTGAAATTTTTGATGTATGGGGTATCGATTTTATAGGACCTTTCCCATCGTCTAGAGGAAACAAATATATTCTGGTAGTCATCGATTATCTTTCCAAATGGGTTGACGCGAAAGCGCTCCCCACCAACGATTCCTGTGTAGTTGTCAAGTTTTTAAAATCCCTTTTCTCCCGATTCGGTACTCCGAGAGCAATCATAAGCGATCGTGGGACCCATTTTTGTAACGATAAGTTTGCAAGAGTCATGTCAAAATATGGTGTCACCCATCATCTTTAGACTCCTTACCACCTTCAAACGAGTGGTCAAGTTGAAGACACGAATCAATGTCTCAAAAGAATTTTAGAGAGGACGGTCGGAGAAAACCGTGCCTCATGGTCCGACAAACTAGATGATGCATTATGGGCTTTTAGGACCGCTTACAAAACTCCAATTGGATGTACTCCGTATAAGTTAGTCTATGGAAAAGCGTGTCACTTACCAGTTGAACTAGAACACAAAGCATATTGGGCTCTTAAGCATGCCAACTTCGATTTAAAGACCGCGGGCGATCATCGAAAGCTCCAACTCAATGAACTAAGTGAGCTTCGTGATCAAGCTTACGAGAATTCGCTAATCTACAAGGAGAAGACAAAGAAACTACACGATTTCAAGTTAAAAGAATCCGAAGTCTTCATGATTGGTGATCAAGTCTTGCTTTTCAACTCCCGATTAAAGATTTTCTCCGGAAAGCTCAAGTCCCGATGGTCCGGACCTTTCACAATCACCGAAGTTTATCCTTATGGCACTGCCAAGTTGTCTCATGCCGATGGTTCTAATTTCAAAGTCAATTGCCACCGTCTTAAGCACTATTATGGAGGGGATACACCACCATTGGTTATCCCGGATCTCCAGACTTTCCCTAAGGACAACTAAATTCAGGGATCGAGTCGAGCTTGCGACTCGGTGACCAAAAACAAAGCACTTGTGGGAAGTTCAAACCCTTGTTATCCTTTATATTTTCGTTTCAATTTCTATCTAATGTGTTGTGTTGAGAGAGGCTTGTTCTCTTTCCGATTTCTCGATGTTTGTTGCTTGTTTGTTGTGATTTTTGTAGGATCGAACCAACAAATTCTTTGAAGCCTCTCGTTTGTCGGTTGATGTGTCCCGGTTTCTTATTCGAGCTTCTCATCCTTTGTGTGGAATTAGTTTGGGGAGATCCGATATCCTTTCGTCTTATCGATTAACGTTTATCTTTGCATAATTCATAAACGGCTTAGATTTACGTAGGAAATGACTTATAATTTAAGGACAATGTATCATTTTAGGTTTGGGGAAGGAATCTATCGGATGTGTGTTGCCTATGCTTATTGTTTTGTTCTTACGTACCCGTTTTCCTACAAAAATAGCAAAAAATTAAAAAAAATTTTAGCTCTTATCAGTAAAATTTAAAAAAATAATAATAATATAAAAACTTAAATAAGTGTTAAGAAAAAAATGTAGGTTTTCCGTTTGGTAAGAATTAGGAAGTCATTTTTTGACCAGATCGAACGTGGTAGAGTTTAGCTTTCTCCCTTAACCAAGTAATGAAGATAGTTTGTGCTAGTCTCACGTAGACTTTAAAATGCTAGACTTGAAATCATTAGTAAATGGAGACTTGTGTAATATCAAGTAGATTTTAAAATATGCCGAGTGGAATTTTATTAGTAATTTAAGTGTTCGCGAATCTCTTTTATTAGAGATTTTAAATTGCGAAAGAATAAGAAATGATAGTGTTATTTATAAGTCATGACATTAAACGTAGAATAGTTGGTTTTCTTTCAAGCTCTTTTTATATTGTATTAATTTATGGGCATTTTCTCCCATTAGCTTGTTCACTTTTTAATATAAATGTTTAATAAATAGAGTTGTATGGTTTTTTGGTTAATAATTAGCTAATAGAAGTTTTCTTTAGTTCCTTTGTGATTAGGATGAGTACACATCAGGAATACTTAATTTGGCATATTATATGTATCATAAAAAGAAATATTTTGCTTATTCCTTAAAGAGCCTTAGGGTATATGGGATAAGTAGAATTCAATAATAATCCAGACTGATAAAAGGTTGTTGTATCTGCCGGCTCACAAAAACCGATGTTAATCCTTCTAAAAGGTTCGAGGAAGTTACGAAGTCAAAAATGTTTGCTAATCTTGTCGAAAGGTCGTGGACCGATGTTGTAAGCCTTCTAAAAGGACTGTTGGGTAGTAATATGTTGCTTAATTTTTGTCTTACTTTGTGCCTTAAAGAGCCTAAGGGTATATGGTGCAAATAAGATTGGTCCATTCATGTCTTAAAGAGCCTTAGGGTATATGACATGAATGGTGCCTTGCTTAAGTAGCCTAATAAAAGCCAAATTTTGGTTGCCTCGATGTGGACTTTAATCTTGATGACATTTGATCTTTTGAAAAGGGCTAGGAGCTAATTATTGCGTTCTTAACCGTTACGCTTTATTTTTGGAATTAATAAGTATCGAAACAAGTCTTAAAGAGCCTTCGGGTATATGACTTAAGTAAAATCTTGAGATACAAAAATAGGATTTGCGGGAGGAAAAGTAAGTACACAATTAGTATTTATGAGTAGTATTAGTGTCATGACTTGTAATTAACAATGATCTTGTTTTTAAGCTTAGCATGGGAAAAGTGAAAAATCAGGGATGATGAAGTTATCTTTTAGACACTTAATTGTGCTTTTTGTTCTATGATCCTCAAAGTTACCAATGAGGTAATGAAAACAATACATTATGTCAACACAAATAAATTGTAGTTAGGTAGTTAATTATCAAGAAAAATCATAAAAAGAGAAAAATCTTAGAAAATGGGAAATCGGGTGTTTTATAACTTGTGATCTCTTAACTCTCTCAACAAAAATCTTTGCTACTTTTCAAAGGTTTAGTTTAGGGAATTTTTGAGGTATTTGGTTATAAGGCATGTGATATTGCGTGAGGACACACAATCGTTTAGTTTGGGGAATTTTGATAAGTGTAAAATACACATATCCATTTGTACCTAAAATAACCCAATTAAACCCAAAACAGACCAAAAATGGCAAAAATATGCTTGTATTTGTGTTTTGTGTGTGCAGGTACGGATATATCAAAAATCACAAGAAAACAGTCAAAAACGGGCAAGCACGGACACGAGAATCAGAAGAGTACAAAGCCGAAGCCAGAAAAGTCAAGCCTCAGTCAAAATCAGCCAAGAAAAGTCAAAGTCAGTCAAAGATGGTCAAACTAAGTCAAACACAAAAGACAAATCCTCAAAATGTTTCACTTTGGTCCCTCAACTCTCACAAAAGTCCAAAAATGTCCCCTCCTCCCTTATTGGGCCTAGGAAAGCTTAATGGGCCTCTTAATCCAAAAAAACCCACATAACCATAAGACTCATTAACCAAAGCTTATCCCCTTTTATGAAACTATAAGGACTTGTCCTGTCATTTTTGAAAGTGTTTTTTACAAAACAAGTGTGATATCAAAAGATAAGGACCATTTGTGCAATTTCACCAAACTTCCAACTGAATTAAACGTTTTCAGTTATAAAAAAAGGCGCCACTTCTTTTTACTATTCATCATCATCAACAATTTACCTTAGGGTTAAATCAAGGGGGTTTTGGAAATTAATGGGCAAGGAAGTCAATTCAAGAGCTCACAAGTACAATGGTAGGGTCAAATGGGTCAAATCAAGAGTCTTCGTTAGCTCTCAAGCCAAGAGGCCACGTCAGCCATGGGGAAAACACATATAGTGGTGGGTTTTTATACTAAATCACTCAGAGAACTAGCACAACATGTCACATCAAAGAGTGACATGTTGGCAATCCTCAGGTGTCCACAAATCAATCTAAACGGCTCTACGACACAATATGCTATCATGAAGGAATTGATAGGTGAGATCAGAGAAGTAGGAGCAAGGAAAGGGGCCAGCAAGGTTCCCCTGCAGCCTATAAAAAGGCCTCACCTCTCACACACAGAGTACACTAGTTAGTTTTTTAGACGTAGCTTTTAGATTTAGCTTTAGCTTAATTTTCAATTCATAGCTAAAATGTTGTTTTCAATCTTGTAATCTTTCTTTTAAGTAACGTAAGCAAGCTTTTTTATAATGAACTTTCAGAGTGATTTAATCTCCGCTCTACAAATTTCGATATTTAGTTTTTAACGCGTAAAGTGCAATATGCCGCGCTCTAAGTTCTGCTCCAAGCTTCATGGAGTCTCTGTGTGAGCTTCATGAAGAGGTATGTTTAAATTGGACTTAATCACTCGTTTATCTTCACTTGAGATAAAACAGCACTGCTCTCTCTCTACGCGCGCTCTCTCAATTGGATACTTAATGCTATGGAAGGGGCTCGCTTAATGTGAGGAAGAGCTCTGTAAAGGACGTTATTACCCTAGCTTATTAATAAGCTAGGGAGATTGTAGCTGCCCTACTGGGAACCTTTTGTTGAACTAAAGGTTTTTGTAAGTTTCTCTTTAAGTTTCATTAATTACTTGTCTCTATTCTTATTAGTTTTAGATTGCTTATTAAATTTGTCACGCGCTCGCGGGCGCGCTCTCTTTGGTGTGTATAATTGTTTCCTCGCTCGCTCGCGCTTTACTAGTGTGACTCCTCGCGCCCTCCGCTCGGCGCGCGCGCCGCGCTCGCCAGCTTGTTATTGTGTGTGTGATCTTGCGCGCGCGCTCGCCTTCTTTTAGAACTTCGATTTTATGTCCCAAAAATATATAAAAACCAAAAATAATAGTGTAATCTCTTAGATCTTCATTCTAGCTTAATTTAGCAGTTAGATTCTGTCATTTAAGTTTGTTATAAGCTGTAGTTTATCTGGTATTAATGCTTTGTTAAATGGATTCTCATTTTAAGCTAAACTCAAATTTGTCAAGATAAATAAAGGGGTGTTTGGCATAAGCTTATTTGACCTTCTAAGGTCAAAAGTTTTTGTGCAAGCCTTTTTAGACAGCTTTGAATCTAGTTAAAAACAATAGGAAATGAGTTTTTATAAATTAGATTTGAAAATTTAAAGAATTTGAGCTTATATTAAGTGTGCCAGCACCAGGGGAAGTTTCCTTTTAATTTCACTTATGAAAATTTAGATCTAAGCCCTCCAAGGCTTAGATCTTGTTTACCTTTTGTTTATACACTCTATTTGAGTGTGTTTTAAGTGTAGGATTTCCCTTAAGAAACCTGCACTCTTGGTTTGCACTTGTGTAAAGTGCACCAGTACTAACTTAAAGTTAGTACTGCTGTAACCATTAGCCTAGTCTATAGTTAAGTATAAGTAGGTTTTAGGTGCTTAGATTCAAGTAGGATTTAGTTTAGTTATAGCTTAATATAGATTAAGTTTTAAATTTTATTGTCTAGCTTATTCTCCTAGCTTATTTTGCTGTCAAAAGTCATAAAAAAACATAAAAAGCCAAAAATAGTAGGTTAGATACTTAGTTTCTTAAAATCTTAATTCTAGCTTAAGATAGTAGTTTTTATAGCTTAAATAGGTAGATTATAAGTAGCTTAACTAGTTTTCAGAAGCTTATAGTCTAGTTATGTCTTTTGAGCTTAATAGCTTAATGAGATGTTGTGCTCAATACCTTATTTTCTGAGTTAGCTTGTTTCATGCTTAATTTTAGTTGCTTAAAAGTACTTCTAGCTTAGATTTCTTTACATTTATAGATTAAGCTCATTGTAAGCTTTCTAGAACACTTTTTATTTTTTACATTGAGCTTAATTTGAGCTTATTATAGCTGCTTTAGTTAAAACAATCCCAAACACTCACTTTCTGTAAACAGCTTATAAATAAGCTATTTTAGGGCTTATTACTTAGTTTTAGCTTATGTTCCTTTTGTTAAAAATATCGGGCTTATTTAGCTTCTTATTGATTCCTAGTATTTAGTTTTTCTTAAAAATCAAAAAAATAAAAAAATAACAAAAAGGGGTTGCCACCACACTCGAACCCACGACCTCCCACACACAACACCAATGCCTTAACCAGTTTGCTTCAATAGCTCATCCGTTTTCATATCCTTTCATTAAACCTTTATACACAATTTAGTTTAATAAGCTAAATAAGCTGTTAAGCTTATTTCGTGGCTTATTTTATAAGCTACGACTTAAGTCTTATTTTTCCTAGGATCCTAATAGCATAAGCTATTTTTGGTATTTTTTCTAGAATTTTTACTATAAGTTTAGTATTTTTAATCTTTTATTTTCTTTTAAAACTTTAAAAAATCATAAAAAATAGAAAAATAATCAGAAAAATAAAAAAAAAATTTATAAAATTTTCTTTTTATATAAAGTTTGTAGGAAAATTAGTTTCACTTTCATAGGGTCTATTTTGCAAAAAATTACTTTTTAAAGAACGAGTTTCGTTCCCGTTCTCGGTTTTCAATTTTTAACCCTCGTTTTAACTCCGTTTTCACTCTAGTTTTTTTTTAAACTTCGTTTTAAGTCAACTAGAATACATTTAAGAAGAAAATTTTAAATTAGATTTAATTTTGTAGAATTTAGGTTTTTTGCCTTAGTTTTAGTATCCCGAATCGCGTTTTTAATTAAATTTTAAAATTATTGCTTTTTATTTAGTAGTTATAGAATATAAAAAATATCTTTGCTTCATTCAAATCAGAATCTAAGCTTAAACGAGGTTTCAATTTCACTAGTCGTTGGGGAAACGACCCGGGTGATCATACTTGCCCGGTTAAATATACGTATTATATATTATATTATATATATTTTTAAGAGTGAATTTTCTTAAGGGAATTTTCTTAATTGCTCTTTTAAAGTATTATATTTTATATATTTTTTAGGTATATAAAACTTACACATCACTTGCCTATAAATATTGGACTGTTCCTCACTAATTTTCTCACCTTTTGCACTTATTCTTTTGTCTAAAATTAGTTTATACATCACCTACAATTTAATCATTTAATCTTAAGCATTTGTTTCCAAGTGATTCAAACTTATTCCTCCAAGTGCAAGAGAAGAACTCTCGTTATCTTCAAGATATAAAGTTATGTAGTTTAGTTAGTGCATTCGTGACATGTCTTACATTCATAATGTATAGATCGAGTCCATGTATTCTAAACTTGTGTAATAGTTAGATCGTACATTTGATCACTTGTATGTTAGATGGTGTTGTATGTTGTAACTTATTCATATCTCTTGTAATCGTGTGTAATAGTTAGATTGTGGTGGTCATGGGAAGGTGTGTTAGATGATGGTGATCATAGGAAGGTATGTAAGATCGTAGTGATCTTGGTAGTGTCTTGGTGAAGTGAAGTTGTGAGGTTAGTAGTGAAGTGAAGTTGTGTGGTTAGTAGTGAAGTAAAGTTATTTGGTTAGTTGTGAAGTAAAGTTGTGAAGTGAAGTGTTGTGAACTAGTGTGGTTAGTATTTTAGTCCTCAAAATACAAAAGTTGTGATAGATTGGTTCTAGCTAGGATTAGAACTCGACATTTGGCTTAGTGTCAGAAATCGGTGTAAGCTTAGTTGTGTATGGTTTTGTCCGCCTAAAGGGAGCTTGTTGACTAGTGAAGTAACTATCGAGTTGGGTACTCGGGGAGTGAAGTAGGGCGAAGAGGTGTTTCGTGACCGAACCACTATAAATCATCGCGTCCGGTTTGCACTTTCTTTTACTTTTCGCTTTACATCTTTATTTACCTTATCGCCTTACATTTATATTTGCATTAGATCTATATGTGTGTTGAATTTTGCTTCTATTGTTTGGATGATGATTGTGTCATGGATAGAAGTTAACATTATGATTGTGTTTATATTGCTATGACATGTTCTAGTGGATATAGATGTATTATTCACACTTATCATATTGCATCTAACTTGATGGATAATTTGATATGAAATATTTTAAGTTTTTAAATGGAAATGTATTCACCCCCCCCCCCCCCTCTACGATTTCCACAAGCTTCTCTTCAAGGAAAGGACAACGCGATTAGAAAGTTGAAAGAGCAAATCTCTCAAATGAATGAGAGACGTAGTGAGGCAGATATTATTCTTGACTTTAAGGCCTTAGATTTTTAGAACATAGAGTTAACAGAAAACGTCATTGCTCTTCAAGAACCAAATAAGCTTTTTAGGGCAGAGAATGCAAAACGTTAAGCAGCATTAAAAAGAATTGTATGATTCTATTAAAATAACGCGTGCTAAAACTATTGGAAAGACAACTTATCTGTTAACTGAAAATGAGAAACTAAAGGCTCAATTAAAAGGAAAAATGCAATGCATCACTATGCCTGCTGTCAAACAAAAAGTGCTTACCCCTAGTATGTATGCAATCAATGTTGAACCAATCCTTCCTCGTAATAGGAATAATAGGGAAGTTCATCTAGATTATCTTAAACATCTTAAAGAAAGTGTAGAAACACTTCGTAAGATAGTAGAAGAAGCCAGGATTGAAAAACCATTATATAATGCGCTTGGAAAAGCCTTCCTTTACACTAAATCGCAGGAACTGTTAGAATATGTGATTGGCACTTGTTCGAAAGAATTCAATAAAAAAGATAAAAAGGCTGCTACTACCCCTCTGAATAGGAAAAAAGCAAGTCACTTTTAAGGAACCATGCGATACTTCAAATAATAACACAAAAACACATGTTGAGCAACAGAAAGTACAAAAGACTAATGTGCCTGTGATTCCTTCTACAGGAGTAAACAGTTTCACTGAAGCTAGCGGGTCAAAGCCTAAGAGCAATACAAAGAACAATAAGATCTTGCCAGCTAAAAGTGACAAGAAGAAGAAAGTAGAAACTCACCCCAGGAACAATAAGTCTAAGTTGAAATAAGAGAATCGTGTTGATTCAAGTATTAGCTCTAAGCGTACTGTAATTAATTCGAATTCTAAATATGTGTGCAAGACATGTAACAAATGCTTAATTTCTACTAATCATGATAAGTGTGTTGTGAAATATTTGAAGTCTGTAAATGCCCTCCCCTGTCAAACCTGTTTTGAGCAAAGTTAAGCAAGTTTGGAAAGCAACAGGGAAACTATTTGCTAATGTTGGTTATCAGTGGAAGCCCACTGGAAGGAAATTCACGTTAGGAGAACAGTGCCCTTTAACTGGGTTTACTAAATCCAAAGTAGTGCCTGTAAAGAAACCTGAACATGTTAGTTCTAGAAACATTGTGATCACTAAGAGATTTAGTAATAATTCTCAGCAACCATTAACTAGATACAAATGTAAAACCAAACTGGAAAAGGCACTTTCCAATGGCATTCCTACTACAACTGAGACACAGTTAATTGATGATTCTGTATAATATACTATTGTTTCTACTAACCAACAGGACCCCAACAGAAATTGGGGATCCATCATACCAAACTCTCCATTTTCGTCTGTTTCAAATGCAGGTTATACAGATCGTCCTTTGGTATTTGGATTCAGGCTGCTCAAAACATATGACGGGGAATCACTCACGGCTCAGGAATTTCATGAAAAAGTTCATCAGGACAGTTAGATTCGGGAATTTTGTGATTCAGATCTTGAAGTTGAATTCAGAAAACATTCGTGTTATGTTAGAAATGAAGATGGTGTGGATTTACTTAAAGGTTCTCGTGGCTCAAATCTATATACTATCTATGTTGAAGACATGATGAAGTCCTCCCCAATATACTTATTATACAAAGCCTCCAAGAACAAATCATGGTTGTGGCATCGTCGGTTAAACCATAAACTTCGGTACCATTAATGATCTTGCAAGAAAAGATCTAGTTAGAGGCTTACCAAGGTTGAAGTTTGAGAAAGACCATCTTCGCTCAGCTTGTCAACTAGGCAAGAGAAAAAAGTACACCCACAAACCCAAATCTGAGAACACCATTATGGAAGTCCTACATACCCTTCATATGGATTTGTGTGGACCAATGAGAGTGCAGAGTATTAATGGGAAAAAATACATTTTGGTCATCGTGGATGATTATTCAAGATTCACCTGGGTTAAGTTTTTAAGATCAAAAGATGAAACTCCAGAGTTTGTTCTTAAGTTTCTAAAGCAAATTCAAGTTGGTCTTAATAAAACTATCAGATACATCCGAATAGATAATGGCACAAAATTTGTTAATCAAGTTCTGATTGAATACTATAAAAGTGTCGGCATCTTTCACCAAAAATCTATTCCGAGAACTCCTCAGCAGAACGGCGTTGTCGAAAGACAGAATCGTACTCTTGTGGAAGTTGCTCGAACAATGCTGATATTTTTAAAAGCTCTGATGTTTCTATAGGCAGAAGTTGTTGCTACTGCTTGCTACACCCAAAACAAACCCCTAATTCATACTCGTCACATCAAAACCCCATATGAGCTTGTGCATGACAGGAAACCTGATCTTAAATTTCTCCAAGTTTTTGGTGCTCTTTGTTACCCTACAAATGACAGTGAAGATCTTAGAAAATTGAAAGCAACCGCAGATATTGGGATTTTTGTTGGTTATGCTCCAAATAGGAAGGGTTATAGAATCTACAACAAAAGAACCCGACGAATCATGGAAACAATTCACGTGCAATTCGATGAGCCGACTGAGCAGATGGCTCCTGTGCACATCAATACAGGATCTGAGCCTATTTTGTTTACGACTGGACAAATCAGTTCAGGGCTCATACCAAACCCGGTTCCTGCAGCTCCTTATGTGCCACCAACTAATAAAGATTTGGAGATTTTATTCCAACCAATGTTCGATGAATACCCCCTAGTGTTAAAAGACCGGCACCTCCTGCTCCTGCAGTTCAAGTTCTAGTTGTTTCAGCAGGTACACCTTCTTCTACAACCATTGATCAAGATGCACCGTCAACAAGTCATTCACCGTCATCCTCCGTATACAACCTCCTATCTCACATCAAGGTGTTGAAGCTGGACCCATAGTCGAAGACAATTCTTTTGCTCATACTGAAAACAATCCCTTTGTAAACATCTTTGCTCCAAAACCTAGTTCTGAAGAGTCAACATCATGGGGATGTTAGTTTAGCTGAATCCACTCAAGTTATTCAACGACGTAATCATCATGGAAAATGGTCCAAGGATCACCCAATGGATAATGTAATCGGTAATCCTTCTCGTCTGGTATCCACTAGAAAATAGTTAGCTATCGATGCATTGTGGTGTTTGTACAATTCTGTACTTTCAAAAGTCGAACCCAAGAATGTCAAGACTGCCATGGATGAAGCTTGCTGGTTTGAAGCTTTGCAAGAAAAAATTCACGAATTTGATCAGCTTCAAGTATGAGAATTAGTTCCAAAACCAGACTGTGTAATGATAATCGCTCTCAAGTAGATTTACAAAGTCAAGCTTGATGAGTATAGTGATGTTCTGAAGAACAAGGCACAGTTAGTAGCGAAGGGATATCATCAAGAGGAGGGTATCAATTTTGAGGAATCATTTGCACCGGTTGCACGGATAGAGGCTATTAGAATCTTCATTGCAAATGCCGCCAGCAAAAACATGATCATCTACCAGATGGATGTCAAGACTGCATTCCTGAATGGCGAGCTGAAAGAAGAAGTCTACGTTAGTCAACCCGAGGGCTTTGTTGATCTAGATCACCCTACTCATGTCTATCATCTGAAGAAGGCTCTTTATGGTCTTAAGCAGGCTCCACGAGCGTTGTATAACACCTTATCAAGGTTTCTTCTAGATAACAAGTTCTCCAAGGGTGTAGTGGATCCTACGTTATTCACTCGAAATATAGGCAAACATATTCTTCTTGTTCAAATTTACGTAGATGATATTATATTTGCCTCGATTGATCCTAAATCATGTGACATATTTTCCAAAGAGATGAGTTCAAAATTTCAAATGTCAATGATGGGGCAAATGTCATTTTTCTTAGGATTACAAGTTTCTCAAAGTCCCGGAGGCATCTTTATTAATCAATCAAAATATGCTCTCAAAATTTTAACAAAATATGAAATGGATACGTCTGACCCTGTAGAAACACCAATGGTTGATAGATCAAAACTGGATGAGGACCTCTTAGGGATTCCGGTTGATCAGACTCGGTTTCGAGGAATGGTTGGCTTGTTGATGTACCTCACTGCTAGTCGACCAGACCTTGTATTCGCCGTGTGCATGTGTGCTAGGTATAAGGCTAAACCTCCCAAAAAGCACCTCGAGGCATTTAAGTGGGTCTTTTGGTACCTTCGAGGCACTGTTAACTAGGGTTTTTGGTATCTGAAGGACACCGCTATGGCACTAACGGCCTATGCAAACGTTGACCATGTAGGTTGTCAAGATACAAGGAGAAGTACGTCGGGAAGTGCTCAGTTTCTTAGAGATAAATTAGTGAGCTGGTCATTAAAGAAGCAAAAAAACACTGCTATCTCAACTATAAAGACTGAATACATTGACATGCCTGGATGTTGTGCTCAAATACTTTGGATGAGATCACAGCTAACGGACTAATGCTTTGCATTCAATAATATACCTTTGTATTGTGATAAAAAGTGCTATTGCTATCTGCTGCAACAATGTCCAACACTCCCGGTCAAAGTACATCGACATACGTCACCATTTCATAAGAGAGCAAGTCGAGAATGGCGTGGTTGAACTTTACTTTGTGACGACGGATTACCAACTGGAAGACATATTCACAAAGGCATTACTAAGAGAGCGGTTCGAATTTCTACTCTCGCGACTTGGAATGAAGAGTATGACTCTGAAAACCCTTAAACATCTTCAAGAAGGGGAGGATGAGTAAAGGATGGTCTTCATGTATCCTATGTATATAAAAATACAAAAATATAAAACCTACAAAAACCATAAAAATAGAAAAATATAAAATACCAAAAATATTTTTCAAGACATGTCTTATGAAATTCGATAATATTTACGGACCTAGAAATATCATTCAATAATGACACGGGTCTTTAAATAAAGTTCGAGCAGAAGTTTAAACCTTTTAAAACATGTTTTCATGGCTTGCAATTATTTCTGACTGCAACCCGCTTTTAAATCTGAGGAAAGCATGTCGTCAAAAAGACAATTGTTCCTAACAACGGGTAATTAATTTTTCCCGGGCATGGATTACTTTATATCCATGCATCATGGGAATAATGTACGTTTCAGTGCGTTATTTATACTTCAAGAAGAGAAGTCTTTTTTTAACCAGATAATTTTTTCTTAATTGATTCTTCAAAATTATTTGTGTTAATCACGGTGGAAAAAGTGTTGTTGAAAATTAATCAGTTCGTGCTTTTACAATAAACTTTTCAACTCAAACAACGACTACAACTCTTTAAATAGAAAACGGGTCATTGTTTGAGGGGGAGAATGATTTCAAGTTTATTGCATCAAACGGGTTTCAAAATCATCACACATTTAACGGAAAAGGTTTTTGTATTTGAAACGGGTTATAATTTGAAGGGGAGTTAATTAATTTTAACTCAAATGGGCCAAAATTGTCAAGATTTAGAAAGTTTAGGGACTTATGTGCAATTTGCTACTTGTTTCCTAGCTTTATTAAACTACAAGGACTAATTGTGTCATTCCCCAAACCAATGTAACCTTAGAAATGCATAAAACCAAAAATAAAAGAAAGTAGAAACCCTATGGACTAATTCTGCCAAGTCTAAAACTAGTGATATATATAGGCAGTGGTTTGCACAAATTCGGTCAAACCTCCACTTACTTGGTCAAACTTTAAAACACACACTTATTCACGCAAACCGCCACTACGATCGCCATCCATTGATTCTTGATTTCTAGGATTTTTCTTGCTAAGGTAACTGTGGAAAACTAGAAGGGGGGTTGAATAGTTTACCGCTTTTTTAATTAATGTTATGTTTGTTTATAAAAACTTAGATTTGACTTTATGTGAATTCACAATGTCCACAATATAGACAATTTAACTAATCAAGTAAGTAAAGATAAAATGTAAACAAATGTGCAAGATAAGAGATAAGAGATGGAAAGATCAAACCACAACATGAGGATTTATTGTGGTTTGGTAACGAAGCACCTCTTCACCCTACTCCACTCCTCGAGCACCAAACTCGAGTGTTTTATTCACTACATCAACAAGCTCCCTTTAGGCGGAGAAAACCGTACACAACTTAGCTTACACCAATTTCTGACACTAAGCTAAATGTCGAGTTCTAATCCTAGCTAGAACCAATCTATCACAACACAACACACCACTACACGACAAATCACAACTTGGGTTCACTACACAACTTCTCTCTACTTCACAACTTCTCTTCACTTCACAACTCCACTTTGCTTCACAACTTCACTTCACCAAGACACTACTACGATCACACCAATCTATCACTACTTACTAAGATCACCCCGATCTAGCTATACTTACAATGATCACAACAATCTACTTATTGTACACAACTACGATACACACCTTCACAATATACACAAATGATTTACAAGATATGATACAATTGCAACAAGGTTGCAAGGACACACACTAAGCTATAATACTTCTTCACTTGATGATAGGAAGTATTCTTCTCTTGCACTTGAGGATCAAAGCTTGGATCACTTGGAAACAAGGCTTTATGATTTAATGATCAAAGGAAAGAAAGGAAAGTATAAACTGATTTAGAACAGAAAGAAAGTGTGTGCAAAAGGTGAGAAAATCAGTGGGGAATAGTCCAGTATTTATAGGCAAGCTGTGACAAAAAAACACGTGGCCGGTCCCCTTAATTAGGGTGTCGGTCCCCTTAAAATTAAGGGGGCCGCCCGTTATAATTAAGGAGGGCGCCCAAGCCTGACGCTCCCTTTTTTGTCTTTTCTGTGGGAGGTGTTTTCTGAAACATTTCTAGCCGTTTTTGGGTAGAAATTTTGAATTTAAAATATTTATTTGAATAAAATATTTCTTTTAAATCTAAAAATATTTTGTAAAAGATATAAAAATGTTTGTGTTGTTTTTATAAAAAGTGTGAGTTTAAATAAAAATCTTTTGATCATAAACTACATTAAGCATTTGTTTATTCATACCTTTAAGTGATTAAATTTTCGAAATGAAAATTTACTACTAATTACTTGTTTACAATTAATTTTTCATTAATTGTTCTTACATTTTGTGATCATCAAAACGTAAAGAGATCGAAAAATATTAACAATGTTTTTAGGCATTATTTCTATCAACAATCTCCCCGTTTTTGATGATTACAAAATCTAAACTCATTAAATGTAAAATTAATTTTAAACAAGTTTTTAGTGAGTTTTATTTCCATTTCTTCCTCTTTTTGTAGAATCAAAAAGGTTTCGCCGATGAATGTTAGTAAGACCGACGGAATAAATGCTCCCCCTTGATGTGTACTCCCCCTCGTTCAAGGGCACCAAAGAATCGAGCTATGGTATCTTTGCTACAAAAACAAGTTAGAAGAACAAGACAACAATTTCTAACATATAGCAAATAGGAAAAATATTTAAACATGTAGATAATACTTAACAAGTGTCAAGTTATTTGTGTAAACTAATAATGTTTAGAGAGAGAGAGTAGAGGGAGAAACAAATGTGTATGTAATAATATGAAAAGTAAAAGTTTACAAGAGTCTCACCTCTCCATGGAAGCAATGGAGGGGTATTTATACCACCATCTAATACATAGGTATGCTATGTTTACAACTTTAGTCCCTACATATGGTGGTATGTTAAACTATGGTAATTCGGTAATGTCGTCACATAAAACGAAATCCTAACAATCTTCCCCCATGGGACGATATACGGAATTACTAACAATATTTTCCTAACAAGTACATAATGATTAAGAACAAGAGCTTCCAAGAAGCTTCCAATGCTGATGATGTCTTCTGTGGCCTTTGACTTCAAGTCTACACTCCAACACAAATCATCTTTGTAGTACCTTGTAGGAGAAATACTGTAATAGGCACGAACTAAGTAACCCATACACTTTTGGTTAAGGAGAAGCTTCTGAATTAGCTTCCTACTAATTCATGCCACATATTCTTCATTTAGAAGCGTTCAAAGCTTCCCCCCAAACAAGCAATCCTCTCTTGAGTAGTTTCAAAGCTTTCTTTCAAGCTTAGAATAATTAAGTGCACAGCAAAATTAGTAGCAAACTACATCAAATATTGCACCTTTGATAATAAGATTAGTGATTAACTGTTTGGGGAATCATCAAATTGATCAACAATGTATCTTCTCACGCTTGAATAATTCTTCTCACATTTCATCCACGCTGGAAGCTCAAGTAATGCATACCAAAAGTATCAAGAGATCTCTTCCCCCATGTATATGAGGAGATGCAACCAGTCTCATTGTATGAAGCCTAAACACCCGAAGTACACACTCTATCCCATTAATAAAGTCAAAATCGTAGCATCAAAATCAGTTAAGACCCGGAAATGCACTTTTCTCCCTCCAGGTGAGTGTAGATGAGAATTGCTACACCAAAGTCAACTAAGTCCTGAGTGTAAGCAATTTACCCCGTATGTAGTCGAAATGATAACACCGAGACAGTACCATAAAAACAACTAGGTACCGAATGTAGTCGAAATGATAACACCAAAACAGTACCGTAAAAATCAAGTAAGTCTCGGATGAACACATTTAAATTGTTTCACCAAAGTCAACTAAGTCCCGAGTGAAAGCAATTTATCCCGTATGTAGTCGAAATGATAACACCAAGACAGCACCATAAAAACAACTAAGTACCGGATGTAGTCGAAATGATAAAACACCAAAACAATACCATAAAAATCAAGTACATCCCGGATGAACA
>BQNB010083647.1:0-28979 GCA_026074375.1 Tanacetum coccineum | reverse complement strand
AAGGGGGTTTGTATCGAGAGGTCCCGGGTTCGAGTCTTGCTCACCCGGCCTCTTGTCTTTCCCCCTTTTTTTTATTTTTTTGCAAACTCTAGGGTAGGAAGTGTACAAAAGTAAAGTGAAAGGTAGGCGGGCAAAATATAACAATTTACACCATAGTGCAAACGGGTACCCCTGAAGTTTAAGAAAAATATGAAACAAACCCTACGATTTCAGCTTATTTTTTTGGCTTATTAAAAAATGAGAATTAGCAAAAACTTAAAACTACAAACTTATTAAAGAGCTTATACTAAGCAGCATTAACAAAGGCAACTTGAACTTTTGACAACAGAATAAGCCACAAAATAAGCCTATTTTTGACAGAAACTAAAAATAAGGCTTAAAACTAAAATGTTGCTAAGTTACTTAGGCAAATAAGCCAGGAAAAGGAAAAATAAGCAAAAGGGCTAAACTAATCTAAATAAGCTATGGAAAACTAAAATCTGAAACTAAATAAGCTTAAAAAGGGCTTATATGACAGAACTACACTAGGCTTAGAATAACTAAAAGGCTACTATTGTTGGCACTCAAATAAGCAATGCAAAGGGCAAATAAGCACAACAACTAAACATACTATCAAAATAAGCTGCTAGGAGGACAAGTGAGCTTATGAAAGTAGCTGAATAAGCCCAAGGGTGGCTTAATTCCCACAACAGTACTAACTAAGGGGTTAGTACTGTTGGGGTGAATGTGGCTTAAAAAGAGCTTAATAAGCTAAGAACAAAGGCAATAAGTTATCTAAGGGTTATTAACACACCTAATAATCAACTAAGGACAGAATCTATCATCTAAAAAGCTCCTAATAAGCTAAAAAGGAAATAAGCAGTTTCTACACTAAGCCTAAGTAAAAACAGCCAAAGGGCTATTATTAGCTTAAGAATAAGCTATCAAAATAGCCTTTTAAGGACAGAAACTGAAGACACTTATCTAAGAGCTTATGGGCTTTTAAGAAAAGTCAAAAGCTTGGGATTGAATGCACTAGAAAACTAGAAAAGAGGGCTTAAAAGTTCCCCCTTTGCACCAGGGGAAATTTAAGGCTAAAGCAAGGAGTGCTTAATTTGACAGCTTCAAATAAGCTGTCAAATAAGCTCAAATTTAAAAACTTGGTAAAAACAGATAAAGAACAGCTTAAAGTGAGCTGTTGCTCAAACTTCAAGCTTCTAAAAATAAGAAAAACATGCTGAATTTTGAAGATGAAAAATGGGCTTTTTGCTTAAAAATTTACACTTAACCTTTTTGACAGTTTTGACTTAAAAAGTCAAGTGGCTTAAAGCTTTTGTTTACACCTTGTTTAGACACACAATGCACTCTTTTTATGACACTAAAACTCAAGTATACAATGGCTTATCTAAATAAGCCATTGTATACCTTTTTAGAAACCACAGTTTTGAAAATAGCTAAAAAAGATTTTGAAAAACAGTTTTGAAACTTAAAAACTTTTAAAAACATACTTAGATGAGCTTAAATACTTAAGCTAAAACTAAGTTGTGACCCCAACCCATACTATTTCCCTTTTGACCCGTTTTAGCACTTAACCCAAACACCCCTTAAACATGGTAAAAAACAATATTAAAGCTGTTTAAACTGATATAGGCTAAAGTTTTTGGCAACAAATGATGATCAAGCAAGGTAAGCATAAATAAGCAACAGGACTCAGAGTTAAGCAATGAAATAAGTTGGAACAAATTTAAGCAGTTAGGTAAGAAAATAGACAATTTAGCACGAAATTTAATTTTTCATTAAAACAGTAAAGGTTTCAAAAGCTTAAACACCGAATTTAAAACATAATTTAAGACATTTTAAAAGTAAAAATTACAACTAAAAACTACTCCTCGCTACTCCTTTTTTTCTCTGTCTTCTTTTCTTTATATAGGCTATCAATGTCTTCAAGTCATTGTGTTTCTTGTGCTTCTTAGCTGAGAGGCTTCCAAAGCTCATCTTGGCCCTTCAATAATCTTGGCCTCCAAGCCTTTTAATCCAAACCCTCTATTTCTTGTCTTATTACTTCAACGAATAGGGACATTAGGGATTGCCAAGGTGTACATAAGGTGGGGTGAGGTATGGGGTTTGAGAGGGTGATGTTTTTGGAGGGTAGCTACAGTGTCACGTGGGTAAGGGAGATGATGAATAGTGTGTTTGATTTATTGGCGGGAAAAAGAAAAGGGGATAGGGTTTATGTCTGTTTAGTTTGATTTGGGGGCAGGGGATGAGTTTTGGTGGTTGGCAAATTTAGTCCCTAAGAGATATAAGTTACTTTGCAACGATCGTCCTTGTATATTTCACATTTGGTCCCTGGGGTTTATTGGTTATCACACCGTTAGTCCTTTTTGGACTAACAATGTTAGTCCTTTAGGGACTAACGGTGTAGGGATAGTGGTGTTAAGGTTAACACCCGTTAAGTGATTTTGAAAAAGGTTGGGCCGGTTGGTTTAAATGGGTTTGGGCCGGGTAAGACTAATTATAAAGGGTTTTTGGGCTTTTAATGGATTTCTGGCTTTTAAGGTATAATAGTTAAAGTGGGCTGATCCGGGCCCACTAGGTGGATACGGGTGGGCCCACTTTTACCGATTAGGTTTTCGGGTTCGGTTTTAGATGCCCTTTTCAATGCCATATCCCGGGGTTGACTTTGACTTCGTCTTTACTTCATTAATTGCACAAACGTCGTCGAGTCGATCCGGAAATGTCCGTTTTAGCTCCGTTTATTATGTATTGTAATACTTTTAATTTGGTTGGATATTGTCATAGGAAACGTATAAGGGGGATAGGGGTTAAGAGGGAGGTTATTTACAATTGTGATTGATTTGGGGAGGGGCTAGGGGATAAGAAGCCACCAATCCTTTTGAACCCTTGACCTCAGTTTTTCGCGCTCTTTCCAAATCCGTGCTCGGTTTTGTCCGGTTTAGCTTTGTTTTTGTCCTTTAGTGAATATCCGGTACCTGCACAGTATAAACACAAAAACAGGCATATTTATGGCATTTTATGTGCGTTTTTGGTCGTTTAGGGTCGATTTTAAAGGTAAAAGGTATGTGTAATTAAACGCATACCAAAATCCCCCATACTAAGACATTGCCGTGTCCTCACGCAATGCTATGAAGTAAGCACTTAGAAAACTAAGAATCTCGAACCTCCTCGACTAATAACTTAGAAAAGTAGCTAAGTGTTCATCGAGGGAGTTAAAGACTCATAAGTTTTGAAAATCCACGTCTTTACCATTTCTATATATATACACCTATTCCTACACATCTTTTTGTATTTTTTTTTTCATTTTTCATTAATCAACTATCTAGAATGTTTTGACTTCCGTTATTTTATAACTTTAAGGGATCATAGAACAAGATGCATTTCGATCCGAGAATGCCCCAAAAAGGATAAATTCATCGTTCCCGAATTTTCACCTATCCCAAACCAAGCTTAAAACGAAATCACTGTTAATTATGAGTTAAGATGCTAACACTACTCATATTTGCAACTTGTAAACTTTTTACTCCCTACAATTTATATCTTAAGTGTATGTGCTATTTTGAATTTCAACCATGGATCAATGTTTTGCAACATTCTATGTTTCAACTTCCTCCAAGAATAATGAGTTGAAGGCGAGTATCATCCCATGTAGCGTACTTTCGTCTTCGGCAACATCCCAACCTTGCGGTTAAGTGACCAGGCATTTGACACCTGACCACAGAGACTAGTACACGGGACTCACGGACCTTAGGTTCCAAAACTCCTAGGTTTCCGTAAACACATAAGCTATAAAATAATAATAGCCAAAGTTCAAAAGCATATTTGAATTTAACAAAAAGAAGTCTTTTATTCACACTTAATATTAATTATTTACGCAGGTTTGTAACCACGACTTTTTAGAGAGGCTGCAAACATCGTTGTGAGCCGGCAAGATGCAGCAAACTTTTATCAGTCTCGGATTATTATTCTTACTATGGGTTTTCTTTAGAAGGCTGTAACATCGGTTGTGAGCCGGCAAGATACAGCAAACTTTTATCAACCCACAGTTTATTATATTTTTGCATTTTTCATCATTTTTTTTTTTTATATTGGGAAAACGTCTTTTTGAAAAATTCAAGTATAAATTTGAACTAAGTCTAAAGTTTTTGCTATATACTACATAAAAATTATTGATTTAAGTTTAATTTCCAAAAGTAGCACGTATATTAATCAGGTTAAGAGCTTATGGGAGAAAAAGTGACAAATTACACACATGAGCTCTTAAGATTTCCAAATAATCCTTGTTTAGCATCCCACTTAACACTATCATTTTTCGTTCTTCGCGAATATTCGCGAACGCTTAGTCTAAAAGTTAAGGAACAAGCTAGAGCTCAACACGCTCGATCGAGTCAAAATTTATTCTTATTCTACCCAGCAGGAAAGTCAAAATTGTGACAAAACACTTATTTTATTTTTGAAAATTTTTAAATTTTTTCATTTTTTTTTTGAAATTTTGGTGGTAAAAACGGGATTACGTGATAACAACGGCTGCAGGCACAATCAAATCGAAGATCCCCCCCATACTAGAACTAAACATCGTCCTCGATGTTTTACGAAGGGTTTCTACATAAATCCTAAGCCGTTTATTAAGTATGCTTAAAGATAAATGTTAGTCGATAAGATTAGGATATCGGATTCCCAAATGAAGCTGAGGATTGTGAAGCTCTTGTGATCGAAGGACAAATACCGCGAGCACGAGAGGCTTCAAAAATCCGGGACATCCTGGACAATACAGCACAAAACACAAAACATGGAAAAGGAAAGAGGCAAGCCTCCTCACAACAACTAAACACATATTAGCAAATAGAAAGAAGATAGAATGGATAAGCATGGGGTGCCTCCCACGAAGCGCCTTGTTTTTGTTAACCGAGTCACAAGCTTGACTCGACCCCGAATTCATTGGTCCATGGGGGAGCAAGTGGAAGATAAAATCTTCATCGGACTTTCATTCAAGTGGTTTGGATAAACATTGAATTTCATGAAAGTTCCACTCCGATGAGATACACCTGGCATAAAAGAATGATAAATGGAGATGCCGGGGTCAAAAATGGTATCTTCATTCCCACAGGAGAGAAGATATGGAGGAGCAACTGGATACGTGAGAAATGGAAGAAAGATCCATACAATATAAGCGAAGAGAGGTTCACTTAAAAGTATGAAATCCGTATCCAGGGTGGGATGGGTGGGTAAAACATTAGGCACATGAACTCTTGGTTCTCTTGTTGGGAAAATATCCTCCACCACATCCATAGTAAGATTGCCCAGCTCGGGCTCAATCTTAAAGCAGAAATGATCATACTCCGATGGAGATATGATGTGAGCGAGTTCATCGGCGAACTCCTCATGATAAAAATCACTCCTATCGGCAGGAGGAAATGGATTGATCGAAAGATCAAAGATGAACGAATCATATTGAGAAAAATCAGCATGAGTAGTGGTACTGCCACTACTCTTTTCTTTAGTATGATTGTCATTAGAATAGAAAGCTTCATAATCCGGAAGAGAATAATCAGAACAGTAGTGGACATGCCACTACTATTCTCTTCCAAATCAAAGCAGAAAGAGTTTGGTTTAAAGAATGATATTAAGGTGTTAGTATCCTCTCCAAGAAAGCTTAAGAGATGTGAGGAAGAACTTAGGGTCATAACATCAGGGAGATGAGCGGATAACTTTTAATGCTTCGATGTTGCAATAATAACAAGATTGAACATTCAACAATTTTTCGACGAAGATATCGTCTTGATTGTTAGAAGAACATTGGTATATCAATCCCTTCTAGGACTTCCGGGATAAAGACTCCAACCACCTCTAAGCTGACTATATCTCAGCATCGGGAGGTGATAGCATGACATAATTGATGCTTTCATAAGAATCGCATCACATCGAAGTAGAATCATCGTTGGAAATCGATGATAGTCCTCAGAATGTTCTTTGAATCTACAAGAGGGGTATGATTGTACAAAGAGGCACATCACACACAACTGTCGGGGAATTACCTCGGACTCACTTGGATTTGGGACAAGGTTCTCGACACTGGGAAAGACTTTATGAATTCGTAGCCGATTTTGTTATCGAATAGTGTCAAGAGCTCATCCCCAAACATTAGAGAGTTTAAACGGGCTCCTTGGTTGGTAAGACGCGGTGTGATTGCAATGGTATAGGTCCTCGTCATCACGTAGCAATGGGAATCTTTCCAATATCGATCGTTTAGCCGCCTGTTCTTCCGCGATTCGCTTTTTTTCTTCCTGCTTTGTACAACTTGACCATAACCAAAATCACATAAGTTGTCATTTGTTTCACATAAGCTTAATTACTAGAATTAAAGCTCATTTGAGGGTATTGAGAAACTCATTTTGGTTAATTAAGATTGTGATTGACGGTATAATTGTGGGGTTGAAATTGGTCAAGAACAAAAGAATTATAATCATAGCAAGAATTTTGCCCATGATAATATTCTTCATTCATTGTTGACGATGGTAGGTTTCAATGAGGTCCCGCAATTTTCACAACAAGGATATTGTTGTGAAAAACCATGAAAATTTTGCGGATGGTGGTTTGCAAAACTTGGAGAGATCATAGAAGAGTACGGGGTTGAAAAAGTGATTGGTGTTCCATTTCCAACAGTACAATAAAAACAAAAAACTCATCATATCATTACAACCACAGAATTGCTGCAACTACCATAAAAGACATTGTTGTTGCAAAACTCTTGCAAAATTGTGGGATCTCATTAAGGGCTTTGATTGTAGCAAGGTTCCTGCCGGATTAGAGATAATCTGGAATTTGCGTGGACAATTGTAACCATAATGAGCACCATTCCCACAAAACTCACAAGTACATCGTTGACAAAAGGATAACGTCTAACGAATCACCGGCACTCGTCACAACAATTGGTTAATTTGTGGAGTAACTTTGTGAAGAATTTACACCGGGGCCTTGTTTGACAACGAATGGCTCTTGATTAACAAAGTTAGTATCGTCATTGGATGACTTGGAAGTGTCTTGGAAGTCTTGAAAAACTTCCTCCAATGTCTTTCGTATTAGAGCACATTGTCGACAATATGGACCATGAACCGGGTCTCCACAATCAAGACAAAAATTTTCAATTTTAAGGGGTCGTTGAGACAAGTCTGGTATGGGAACAAGAATCTTGTCTTCAAGACTAACCAGGCCCTTTTGACAACCACGTCTTTAGGTGTGCAAATTTCCTCAAGACGAAACACTCTTTAATCGCGTAAAGGTTATTCAAGGACGATGACTGAATGCCATAAGAATTAAACAATTGAGGGTTAAGAAAAGAATTAAATGGATAAGAAGAAAAAGAAGATTATTTTTGGCTTTTCGAATTTTTTAAGCAACATATTTTATTAACGGACAAAATGAGATAAGACAACTTAAACCAATAATCAACTCGTTTCACGGTAGCTCTTTAAAAGACAAACGCACAAAGGAGCGGAGGAGCGGGAAAGCGCGAAGCTATTAAAAACCTTCTCCTTTCGGGTCGTAGTTCCTCGGAACAACCCTCCTTATACCCCTCTTATAGTTTGTTTATCAATTAAAGGTGAGCCGTATTTCACAAGTGACACAAAGGCAAGTTTTAAATCTTTTGTTCGGGAACTTATTATGATAATGCTTTAGGTGAAAGCATTATATTGATGATGATTTTTATTGATAATTAAGGATAATGTTTTTATATTTTTGATTTTTTTTTTTTTTTTGGTTTTTATATTATACTAATACTAATAAAAGAAAATGAAAAATATTTTTGTGTTTTATATTTTTTTTATAAATAAAAGAAAATATTCACAAACGGGAAAATTAACTTCACGAGGGAAGGGTCTTCAAACACTAATCGTCAAACAAACACGAAAATCGAATCACAGCCTCCCCGGCAGCGGCGCCAAAAATTGATTGTTAATTTTGATTAAACTATAATATATATAATATATAATAAAATATATAAATATATATATAATTTAAAAAACAAAACACAACAAATCAATAAAACAACAATCAATAAAACCAGGAGCAGTATAGAATGTTCCCGGGTCGTTAATCCCCAACGAGGTTGTGCTGGAAAATAGATGCAGTCGGAAGATTGGAGTTTGGAAGAGAGAAATGATTTGAGAGTGTGGAAAGCTAAATTAAACAATATCAAACAAAAACGATTAAGAAAAACCTAAAAATTATGAAATTAAGCTAAAAAACGAGAGCACGAATCCGAACTAATGGTCAAAAACCTAAAATCTTTAAAATTAACCCTACGAAGAAATTTTTACTTCTAAACTACTCTAGGGAACTAATAATGAAGAATGAAAAAGACTAGACTGAAAACGGAGGTCGTTTGACCCAAAAACGAGTCAAGACAAAAACCGCACCCGAGCCCGTTCTTTAAAAATCAAAAAGTTACAAAAATGACCCTACGAAAATTTTTGCATTTTTCCTACAAAATATATGACTAAAGAAAATTTTCTAAAAAAGAAAAATATTTTTTTGATAATTTTTCTATTTTTATGAATTTTTTAAACTTTTAACTAAATTAAATTATAAAAAAATACTAAACTATTTTTTAAAAATCTGAAAAATTTACCTAAAATACTAGACACTATAACTAACCTACGAAAAATAAGAAACCAAAATTTGGCTTATAAATAAGCCCGAAAATAAGCTGAAACAGCTTATAACTATAATGGGCAAAAACACCTTAAGTATCTAAGTGCCCAAGGGTCTTACATAAAAGACACAAGGGCACAGCGGTAAGCGAGTTATAAAAGAAGGGTGTATTGAGGATTGAGACCCGGGTTCGAGTCTTGCTCACCCGGGTCACCCCTTATCTCCCTTCTTTTTTTTTGAGAAACTTTTCAAACAAACTTATAGAACACATGGGGCTTATTATTTTCTAAAACTAAAACTTTTTATGAAAAGCTAAGAATAAGCTAAAAAAATGGCTTTTTGTTGACAGTTAGCTTATATTTAGCTTAAGGCTTAAATGACTTTTTCTCTTTGACTCTTAACACTAATAAGCTAGAATTGAACTAAAAAGCTATAAGGATTATCTAACCTATCTTAAATAAGCATTAAAGAGCTAAAATCTAACACTAAAGAAGCTGAAAAGGGCTTACATTGACAGAAAGCTTAAAGTTAGCTTAAGGCTTAATGTGGCTTATGGCATTTGACTTTTTGGGCAAATAAGCTAGAGTTTGGACAACTAAGCTTAAAGGGGTTCCTAAACTAACCTAAATAAGCACTTGTGAGTTAAATTCTACAACTAAATAAGCTGGAAAAGTAAGCAAAGAAAAGTGACAGTTCTAAGAACTTTAACAACCTAGCTGTTGGATTTTAGCTTAAACCAAAGAAGCTTAAAAAGCTAAACCCAAACCCAATAAGCTAAGACCTATAACATCCTAAGGCACCTAACCAGCTAAAAGATCACAAAATAAGCCACAACAAATAAGTCTGGATGAACAATATGAATCTAGGAGTACTAAACTTTAAAGTTAGTACTAAGCTTAAAGCTATTAGAGGAGAATTAAAGCTAGGGTAAAATTGAAAATAAGCCAGGGATCCTAAGGGCCAACACCTATTAACAAATGGTACAAAGAAAACTACTAAAAAACAGCTAAATAAGCTAGAACACCTAAATAAGCTATAAGCTAATCCTGGGTTTAAAACAGTCCTAAGGGCTCACTTTGGGGCTTAATTTTAAGCATCTAAAGGGGTCTTCAAAGCTTAAGCTTATAGGGGCTTAATAAGCAGCTTATGGACTTTCAATAAATGCAAATAGCTTATACTGAGGCTAACAAATGAACCATAAAAAGTGACTTAAAAAGAACTCCCTAGCACCAGGGCACTTTAGTGTGTATTGAAGAGGGCTTAGTGTAGGCTTATGAATAAGCCATGAAATAAGCTCCAATTGCAAAAAGAAGTGAAAACAGATTGAGTATAACACAAAACCAGCTTGTGCACAAATTTTTGAAATCTAAAAACACTTTTTTACTAACTGAAAATCATTTTGAAAATGGCAGACTTAACTTAAAAAAAATATACTTGAGAAAACTGTGACAGAATTTAGTAAAACAAAAGATGAACTAAAACCACTTGGACAATTGCATTTGGATACTGAAAATTAACACAAGAATAAGTCTCATAAGCTGTTTTAAGAGTCTTGGCATAATGAGCTCTATAAAACTATTTTGGTCCAACAGATTCAAGTGCTTATTAGCAAAAACCCAAAAACAACTTTTTAACTTTTAAAAACTTTAAAAACAGATTAAAATTATCTCAATAGTGCTTGCCAAAGATGGCCAAGTGGCCCAAATGGTCTTTAACCCAATTTGACCCATTTTCAAAAGTTAACCCAAACACCCCTTAAACATGGTAAAAAAAATATTAAAGCTGTTTAAAACTGATATAAGCTAAAGTTTTTGGCAACAATTGATGATCAAGCAAGAGTAAGCATAAATAAGCAACAAGACACAGAGTTAAGCAGTGAAATAAGTTGGAACAAATTTAAGCAGTTAGGTAAGAAAATGGACAATTTAGCACAAAATTTAATTTTTCATTAAAACAGTGAAGGTTACAAAAGCTTAAACACAGAATTTAAAACATAATTTAAGACATTTTAAAAGTAAAAATTACAACTAAAAAAACTACTCCTACATAAACTAGCCCTTCTACTGTTCATCTTTCTTTCTCTTTTATAGATGTCCCGGGTCTTCTTGTTGTGCTTCTTGTGTTTGTGTTGTGAGAGAGCTCAAAGACCCAATCCTGGCCATCAATTAGTCTTGTCCCTCAATCCATAAATCTCAACCCTTGATATTAATCGTCCAATGAACACCTTTAGGATTGCCACCATGGATTTTGGGGTTTGTGAGGTGTGGGGTTTGTTATGGTGATGGTTTTGGAGGTTTGTGGGAGGTCAAACGAGGAGTGAAAATGACAGGATGTGGGGTTGATGGAGTAAGGCGGGAAAGTTTGGGAAGATATACAGTGCTTTTTAAAAATGGGGTGAAGGTTTGTGGGTTTAACAGGTTTGGCCCTCCAAGGTGTTTGTTTTGTTTGCAATTTTCGTCCTTGGTGTTATACAAGTTTTGGGGACTTGGCAAAAATACCCCCTGAGGGTTATATAACCAATTGCACCACAAGTCCTTGCGTGTTATAAGAATTTGACCTTGGCAGCTTTGGCCCTTGTGGTTTAACTTTGCCAAATTGGCAGAATGGGCCCTTCTCTTTCTTTTCTCCTTATTTCTTCATTAAACAAGTTTAGGATTTGGCAAATTTAACCCTCAAACTTATTTTTCTTCACTTGTTGACTTTTGGATTTGTCGGGGTTGACTTGGGTTGACTTTTTGACACTTGGGCTTGGACTTGACTTTGTCTTTTCCACGCTTTTCCATTCCGTGTCCGGTTTTGTCGTTTTGGCTTCGTTTTTCGTCCTTTTCTTAGATATCCGTTCCTGCACAACACAATTAGCAAAACAAGCATATATTTGGCATTTTAAGTCCGTTTTTGGTTATTTTCGCTCGTTTTTAAAGGTAAAAGGTATGTGTAATTACACACATACCAAAATCCCCCATACTAAGGTATTGCCGTGTCCTCACGCAATGCTATGAAGTAAGTATTTGGAAAACTAAGAATCCCGAACACCCTCGACTAATAACTTCGAAAAGTAGCTAAGTGTTCATCGAGGAAGTTAAAGACTCATAAGTTTTGAAAATCCCCACCTTTACCAATTTTTTATATGTACACCTATTTCTACACATCTTTTTGTATTTTTCATTTTTCATTAACTAACTAGAATGTTTTGACTTTCGTTATTTAATAACTTTAAGGGATCATAGAACAAGATGCATTTCGATCCGAGAATGCCCCAAAAAGGATAAATTCATCGTTCCCGACTTTTCACTTATTCCAAACCAAGCTTAAAACGAAATCACTGTTAATTATGAGTTAAGATGCTAACACTACTCATATTTGTAATTTGTAAACTTTTCACTCCCGACAATTTATATCTTAGGTGTATGTGCTATTTTGAATTTCAACCATGGATCAATTTTATGTTTCACGTTCCACTCGAGAATAATGAGTTTGAAGGTGAGATCATCCCATGTAGCGACTTTCGTCTCGACACATCCCAACCTTGCGGTTAAGTGACCAGGCTTTTGACACCCCACAGAGACTAGTATCGGGACTCACGGACCTTAGGTTTCAAAAACTCTCAGGTTTTCTGTATGCACATAGCTTTAAAAATAGAATAGCCAAAGTTCAAAAGCATATTTGAATTTAACAAAAAGAGGTCTTTTATTTACACTTAATATTAACCATTATTGCAATTTGTAACCCTCGACCTTTTAGAAGGCTGCAACATCGGTTGTGAGCCGGCAAGATGCAGCAAACTTTTATCAGTCTCGGATTATTATTCTTACTATGGGCTTTCTTTAGAAGGCTGTAACATCGGTTGTGAGCCGGCAAGATACAGCAAACTTTTATCATGTAAACGGGCATTAAAACGATTGACTGTTTACATCAAGCAAGTGTTATATGATTATTATGAGGAAAATTAATGAATTTGTTTAATTTTAATTTGTATTGGCTACGTAAAAATTTCTTTACGTTTCATAATAAAATACGTTAGGTCATACCGGAAGTTCTATAACCTAAACTACGGCCTAAACGATTACCCACGATTTTACCCAATACTCAAAATATTAAACTATACCAATTCACATATACTAGAATATTGCCGAAATTTAATGGATGTGACCAAGAGTTTCTAAGTTTGTAAATAATTATTACATAATATCTAGATATTACATAAAGTAAGTCTTACACATTTTTTTTCAAACTTATCATGCTAACTTAACTAGGGTTAGAAAGTAACTAGGGTTGGGTTAAGTAGATTTTTATACTATAAATAGCATGCCATGCATGAGCAAAGTTTACATACTTTCTACTTAACAAAAAACTTCTTTTATTTCTCTCTTTTCTTCTCAATATTCCCACGGCACAAAAATCCTTAACAAAATTCACACTTTGTATTTTCTAAGTTTTTACAACCCTTTACACAACATACTTAAGGTAGTCTAAGGTGTTTACAAGCTTGGATCACCATTTTGCAAGTATTAAGAAGAAAAGTATAAGATTAGGGTTTTGGAACCCTAATCTAGGGTTATAGGCTTGTAAGCTTGGAGTTCAGGGTCTAAACACGGGTTTAGCATTCATTTTACCCCCCCCCCCCCCCCCCCCCCCTCCTTTACATCATCCAATAGGTTTTCTTAATTCCTTTATATTTTTTTCTTATGATTTTATGTGTTACATGTTAAAATATAGCCATAATCACCACTTAAGGACTTTCTAATATGAACAATGAAGTTATATTTATGATTATGATTATATACACTTATTCTTATGTCATATGGTCCTATATATCATGGAAAAGTAAAGATAAAAGTATGTTAACCTATGGATTAAGTATAAACATGTTTAGGATAAATTAGGGTTTTATAAGGTTTCTTAAAACTTCACATGTGAAATTAATGAAAGTAAAAGGGTTAAACTTGTTACAATGAATTTACATGGACTAGGGATGATATTGAACCTTATTATAAGTACCACATATGTAATAATATGTTATAAGTGTTTTTTATTAGTTATCTACTAACTTAATTTCATCCATAACAAGGTTTTATAAAGTAACATGTATGAAATACATAGGGGCTGTCCAAATTCGAATTTTGGACAGTAGGTTATGAGGTTTTATAAAAATAAACTCGAAAAACCGATCTATAACGAAAAAGATACGTTAAAAACGAGTTTACGACTATAAATACTTTTATAAAACTATTTTTATAAAAAGTTACTATTCATTACAGCAAACTTTTATTTAAAACATCATAAAATATGTTATAACTTTTGATTACGAGATCGTACAGCGCAAGAATCGTTCAAAAACGGAACTATAACGTGTAATTTTTGAAATTTACGAAAATTAAAGTTTATAAAAGTAATTTTATAAATCCATGAAACAGTAAAAAATCACTATTATCAGTGAATTTATCTTTATAAAAATATAATACCTCTTTAAATAACAAAAACGTACTCGAAGAATCACTGGAAATCGGGATTTAAAACGAATAAGTTATTACGGATTACAAGTTTACGCAAATTAAGACTAAAAACCGACAAACGAGCTGTTGTGAACAGTAATTTTACTATTCATCACAGAATCTTAAAAACTTGAAAATGTAATATTTTGATCGCTCGTCTTACTACGAAGACGTGGACGTAAGAAACGCGAACAACGGGCTTAAAACGACCAAATTAGGTCATTTTTACGAAAAGTATATTTATAAACGTTTTCACTTTATAAATACTATTTTACTAAAACGATTAGTCGGTGATTATGCTATATAGAATATTGAGTGGTTATCAAAGTGCTATATTACTAGGGAGTTTCATAATGAGGCCTCTTCGGATGGCGTTTCGACGATGTTGTTGGATTTACGATTTAAAGTATCCTAACTCCTCGAACGTCATGTCATGACCTCTTTAATTATGATAGCCCGAACGATAGTACGATGTAACAACTATAAGATTATATTCAATGTTATAAATTGAAGTACTCGGTACTTATTCGACCTTAATTTAAATAGGTTGCATCAAACGTTTTGCGTGACATTTTATCTGTGATTATTGGACTATCAGTATTCAAGGTGAGTTCATAGCCCCCTTTTTACTACTTAATTGTTTTACAAACTCTACGGGGTGAATTACATTGCTTATTTTTACTATTGGACACAAGTGTTTTTCTAAGTGTTTTCAAAGTGTTTTAAACTGTATGCTATCCAGATTACTGCCTGAATATTATTGCCTAAGTTACCACTATTGCCAATTAAGTCCCCACTATATCATGAACCGTCAATTGCTATTGTAGTGAGCGCGAGTGTTGTGGATAGATCTATCGGGACTGACAATCCCCACCTGGAATTTCTGGTCACAAGTTGACCATGGTGCATTTAACATTGAGAATACTTTTAGGTTGTTGGCAAGCATCCTATACAATTGGGGCACAAACTAGTTAAGGCTTCGGGTTCATGAGCTTAGTGCAATAATAAACGTTTTGGACTACTAAATGTGTTTTAGAGTCCATTATTACATCGATCTTGTGGGTCACCCAATTACCAACAAACCTATGATTTCACTCAACCTTTGTGTTGACTTTTTGCATGTATTTCAGGTCCTAGGGTATGAAGACTGGAGGGGAACCGTGGCGGATATCAATGAAGATGGATTCTGTGTTTTATTAATTTATAAGCAAATTTTGTATTTCAAAATATCTTAAGTCATCTTTGAGTTATGGTTTAATGACTGTGGATGTTTATGACATCAAAAACTTATGGGACCTAATGTATAACCTTGATATTTTGCTATAAATGAAATATTATCTTAAAATGTCCATTCTTGGTCATTTCCTATATCTTGTTTGTTGTACTTGAAGTAGCACCCCAATGTTACTATTCCGCTGCTACCTGATTTTGGGGTTGTTACAGATGGTACCAGAGCCAAGGTTATAGGGAACTGGGTCATTTTCAAAACCTAGTCTATAACCACAAAGTTTAAAGATTTTCTTTTCTTTCATTTTCAAATTTACAGAATCATTAATCGCTATACGATATCACCACGCGTGCGTTTTCCCGATCTTTACTTGCCTTTTATGATTATCATTATTGCATTAATATATCCTTATATATATAATATATTGGAATAAAATTCGATCTCTTACGTCTATCTTTTGACATATCGTATCTATTTCCATCAGTCAATTAATATACCCTGAGTAATTCATGATTTATTTACATATCCTCTATTTTCTCTTTTCTCATCATTATCATATCCCATAACTATGCAATACCTTTACAATTTCTTAACGTATTTTTACACGTATGTTTACAGAATCATGCCGCACAGGAGATTTTAAGAAAGAAATCCGTTTAGGAAGATAGTGGAATGGCGTGTGGCCAAAGCACATTTGAAAATTATGAAAAGACTAGAGCTGAATCAAACAATACTGGTGGAATCTGGATCAACAATACTGGGAGGGACGTTGTGGCAGAGATACAGGGTGTTCGTTAAGACATTTATTAACTCGCATGCATCACTCTTTCAAGGGACTGAAGGCGTAGTGGGACTGAATCGTTGGGTTCGAAAAGATAGAGCAAGTGTTTTGAGATTTGCAAATGTGCTGAAGTTGACAAAGTGAAGTTTGCTATGTGGCACGTCGAGGGTCGTGCCCATAACCTGTGGAACGGATATGTTCAGACTTGGGACTCGCTCAATGCTAATCAGCTCCCATGGAGCAAATGTGAAAGCTTTGATGACGAATGAATAAGCCAGCAACCGAAATCGAAAAGATGGGCAAGAACTATAGGACTCTGACTCTGTAAGGAGATGATATCGAGTCTTACAGCAATCGCTTCCATGAACTAGTTCTTATGTGTCATGACTTGATTGCCACTGAAAGCAAGAAGTTTGGAAAGTACATTCGTGGGTTCCTGAAGAATCAAAGGAAATATTATTTCTTACTAGGCCTGCGTGACCTTGAATGAGGCAATACAACATGGCCCGTGCGTTGGTACGAGCATCAGTTCAGGGTAAGGCGGCGGATGCTAGAATTAGTGAAAGTAATAAAAGGAAATGGGAGACAACCAAGGAAACCAATAACAATAACCATAAACTACAACAATAACCAAACAACAACCAGAAACCGCATCCGAAACAACAATTATCCCCTGCAACAAAACAGGAGACAGGAACTGTCAGGGCATATGCTGCAGCCCCAGCTGGAGGGAAGGGATTATGCTGGAAATTTACCAAAGTGCAATCGATGCAACTTACATCATCTGGACCGTGTCTCAAAATGGTGCGAAAAATGTCAAAATATTGGGTCAACAGAGAAGGATTGTAGGTTCGGGGTCCAGGGTGCAGGTAATTACTTCCTGCACAAAATATGATGATTCGGGTGTGTGAGAAAGGACACCTCTAGGTCACAAAGTGTCCCAAGCAAGAACCAGGCAGAATTTTTGATGGAGCATCGTGATAGAGCATTGTGCGTGTTGAAAAATCTTGCGCAGAATCCGAATGTGGTCACGGGTACGTTTCTTCTTAATGATCACTACGCTTGTATTCTCTTTGATTCTGGTGCTGAGAAGAGTTTTGTATCTTCTGTGTTTACAGCTTTTTATGATTATTGCCCCAACGCTTTGGAAACACTAATTTTGAAATCGAATTATGCAGCGGAAAATGTTGTTTGAGTTAACCAATACCATTTTATGTAGTTGCACCTTAGTCTTATTATATCACGTTTCAAATAGTCCTTGTTGCCAACCCAAACTAGGAAGTTTTGATGTTATCATTGAATGGAATTGGTTGGCATACTAACCGAGCTTCAGCGATTGTTTGAGAAGATTGTCCGTATTCCTCTTCCGAATGGCGTGATTCCTTGAAGATCAAGGCGATGGAGGCCAGAAAAGGATCTTGGATCACTTGCGTGTATCAAGGCTGATGAGAAAAAGCTTGATGACATCCGTGTTGTCCGAGATTTCCCCGAAGTATTTCCAGATGATCTGTTGGGTTTACCTCATGTGCGAGAGGTAGAATTTCGCATCGATCTGATCCCAGGCGCATCACTAGTTGTTAGATCTCCATACCGGTTAGCCCCTTTAGAAATGTTAGAATTGTCGAACCAGCTCAAAGAACTTCAAGAGAAGGGTTTTATTCGACCAAGTCACTCACCCATGGGGAGCACCTGATAGCTCTTTTGTCAAGAGAAGGACGGTTCGATGGAATGTGTATTGACTACAGGGAACTAACAAGTTATCTATTAAAGAACCGTTACCCTTTCAGAATTGTTGACTTGTTTGATCTAATTACAAGGTGCGTGTTGCTTCTCCAAGATAGATCTTCCGTTCCGGATATCATCAAGTTGAGGATCGATGAAGGAAGTTATAACGATAGACCGATGTTATTTTAGAACACGATACGGGACAATTTGAGTTCAAAGTCTTGCCATTTGGGAGGACCAAAGCGCCCAGGCAATATTTTTGGACTTATTGAACCGCGTTGATCAAGCCGCAATATTTGGACAATTTGTAATTGTGTTCATTGACGACATTTTAATTACTCCAAGTCAGGAAAAAGAGCACGAAGTCCACCTGAAGCAAATTCTAGGACTTACTCAAGACGGAGATGTTGTACGCCAAGTTTTCTAAGTGCGAATTTTGGTTGAAGAAGTTCAGTTCCTAGGACTTGTGGTCAACAGAAACAGGTATCAACGTGGAATCCTAGCAAGGTTGAGTCGGTCAAGAAACTGGAAGGACCTGAGGGGGTCACCAACAGAAATTCGTTCATTTCTAGGATTGGCAGGATACTACCGAAGGTTTATCGAAAAAATTTCTCTAAGATCGCCAAGCCCCTCACCCTGTTGACTCAAAAGAATAAGGCATATGTGTGGGGCGATAAGCAAGAGGAAGCTTTCCATATTCTGACAGGGAGACAATTATGCAATGCTCACTGTGTTAGACTCCCCGTTGGACCGATGTATTTTGTGGTCTATTGTGATGCATCAAAACTAGGTTTTGAGTGCGTGCAGGGGATGCACAAGCGCAAAGTGATTGCATATGAGTCAAGACAGTTGATGATAACATGAGAATAATTATTACCACCACGACCTAGAATTGGGTGACGGTGGTCGTTTGCCCTTAAAATCTGGAGACATTATCTTTATGGTACGAAAGTGTCAATATACAATGTCCACAAGAGTCTCCAGTACCATATTCGATCAGAAAGAGTTGTATATGCGCCATAATGCGGTGGATCGAGCTTATAGTGATTGAATGCGAGATCAATTACCAAAACCAGGCACAGGCAAATGTTGGTGGCAGATGCATTGAGCAGAAAAGAAAAGAATCAAGAAGAGACGAGTACGTGCTATGAGTAGTACTATCTCATTCTGGGACTTAAGACTAAGATTTTGATGCACAGAGCGACAGCTTCATGGGATCTTAAATAGCCAGCCTGAATGGGCTAATAGAGGATTAGAAAGACACTTTGAGAAACCAATAAAAAAAATAAAAAAACACCTCTAAAACAAATAAAACAAAAATAAACAACCACAAACCCCAGCCAACCCTCTACCACCCCCACCCAACAAAAAAAATAAAACACACAACAACAAAACCACAAAAACGATCTGAATTTGCCATATCCCTAATTATACGAATCTTTATACCATCCATTGGATAATTCTTGACCATCATCATGTACATTGCAGTTCCCTTCCAATCAAGGATAATTACCAGTACAACCGTGTATCTAGAAAAGCCAGTACAAATGATACTGAGAGCACTTGTATTGGTGGCCTGGTATGCAAGAGATACAAAGCTTGAGTACGTTAGCAGAAGTTCATACATTCCTTAAGATTTAAAGCCGAAACACCAGGAAAACCCTCAGGATTCTTCAGCCAAACCAGAAAATATCTCAGGAGTGGAAATGGGAAAAAAGTTAGCAATGGGACTTTCTCACAAAGTTGGCCCCTAACAAGCGCAGTGGGTTTGATCGTTTAGGGCTCACACCCCTTGTGCAACCCTCACCCGACCCCGCGCCTGACCAAGTCGGCTCATTTCCTACCTATTCGTGAGGACTACAAAACCGAGAAGCTGGCAAAGATTTATGTCAACGAGATTGTAGCGAGACATGGTGTGCCGGTGTCAATCATTTCAGACCGTGATGGTCGATTCACGTCACACTTATGGCAAGCTCTTCAGGAAGCATTGGGTACAAGACTAGACATGAGTACAGCTTACCACCCTCAGACCGACGGTCAGAGTGAGCGTACTATTCAGACGCTGGAGGATATGCTTCGAGCCTGTGTTATGGATTTTGGTGGCAGTTGGGATACTCATCTTCCATTGATTGAGTTTTCTTATAATAACAGTTACCACACAAGCATTAAGTGTGCACCATTTGAGGCTCTGTACGGGCGAAAATGTAGATCCCCCGTAATATGGACTGTAAGTTGGAGAAAGTCAGGGCTTTTTGGTCCAGAAATTGTTGCAAGAAACGACTGAAAAGATTTTTCAAATCAAGGAAAGATTGAAAACGGCAAGAAGTCGCCAGAAAAAGCTTATGCTGATAAGAGAGAAGCATCTTGAATTCGGAAGTTGTCGAGAGAGTGTTACTGTAGTGGTAATCTCCATTGGAAGGAGTGGTACGATTTGGTAAGAAAGGAAAACTAGCACCACGATATGTCGGACCATTTGAATCATCGAAGCATGTTGGACCGGTGGTTATCGCTGAAGTTACCAGGAGCTAAGTTTTGTTCACGACCACGTTTACATGTGTCAAACATCAAGAAATGTTTATCGGAGCCAGATGTTCCGGGTGCCTTTGTGGGATGAGATTGAGATGATGAAAATATTCGTTTTGTTGAAGAAACCTCTTGTATCGTGGAACGAGGATGTGATAGAAGCTAAAGGAAGAAGAATTCCTTAGTCAAAAGTTCGTTGGAAGAACTCTCGGCAAGGAGCTGAGTATACCTGGGAACGAGAAGACCAATTCCGGATAAAATATCCGCATCTTTTCTCCGAACCCGTACCTTCGTCAAATGTCGCAACTTGAGCCTTGAGGACAAGGCTCATTTAACGGGGAAGGACTGTAACATTCCGTATTCTCAGGTCATTTTCAATACTATTTAATTTCACTATTTATTTTTTTTCTCGTACGCATTCACTTTTAATTTTAAACTTTAAGTTAAATCGCGTAAACTGAAAATGATCATACAATGTAAACGGGCATTAAACGATTAAATGTTTACATCAAGCAAGTGTTATATGATTATTATGAGGATAATTAATGACTTTGTTCATTTTATTTTTATTGGCTACGTAAAATTCTTACGTTTCATAATAAAATACGTTTAGGCATACCCGGAAGTTCTAAAACCTAACTACGCCTAAACGAATACCCACGATTATACCCAATACTCAAAATATTAAATATAACATCACATATACATGCATATTGCCGAAATTTAGATGGATGAGACCAAGAGTTTCAAGTTGTAAATAATATCTAGATATTACATAAAGTAAGTCTTACACATTTTTTTCAAACTTGTCATGCTAACTTAACTAGGGTTAGAAAGTAACTAGGGTTGGGTTAAGTAGATATTTATACTATAAATAGCCATGCATGCATGAGCAAAGTTTACATACTTTCATACTTAACAAAACTTCATTTCTTTCTCTCTTTTCTTCTCCAAATCCCACGGCACAAATACCCCTAAAAAAATATTCAACTTGATTTTTTAAGTATATACAACCCTATACAACAAATACTTAAGGTAATTCTAGGTGTTTACAAGCCTTGGATCACCCATTTGCATGTATTAAGAAGAAAAAAGTAAAGGTTTAGGGGTTTTGGAAACCTAATCTAGGGTTATTATGCTTGAAAGCTTGGAGTTCAGTCTAAAAACACGGGTTTAGCATTCATTTTACCATCCTTATACATCATCATAAGGTTTTCTTTTTTCAATTCCTTTATACTTTTATTTCTTATGATTTTATGTGTTACATGTTAAATATAGCCATAATCACCACTAAGGACTTTCTAATATGAAAAATGAGTTATTATTTATGATTATGATTATATACACTTATTCTTATGTCATATGGTCCTATATATCATGGAAAAGTAAAGATAAAAGTATGTTAACCTATGGATTAAGTATAAACATGTTTAGGATAAATTAGGGTTTTATAAGGTTTCCTTAAAACTTCAAATGTGAAATTTAATGAAAGTAAAAGGGTTAACTTGTTTCCCCTTTTTTTTTTTTTTTTTTTTCTTAAATGAATTTACAAGGACTAGGGATGATATTGAACCTTATTATAAGTACCACATATGTAAAATATGGTTATAAGAGTTTTTATAGTAAACTACTAACTTAATTAATACATAAAACAAGGTTTTATAAAGTAACATGTATGAAATACATAGGGGCGGGTGGCGGGGGTGGGGCTGTCCAAATTCGTATTTTGAGACAGTAAGGTTATGAGGTTTTATAATAATAATACGGCCTCGTGACGATCCATAATGATAAGAAACTCGAAAACCAATCTATAACGAAAAAGATACGTTAAAAAACGAGTTTACGACTATAAATACTTTTATAATAACTATTTTTATAAAAAGTTACTATTTCAATTACAGCTACTTTTTATTTTAAACATCTAAAATATGATATAACATTTTGATTACAGATCGTACACGCAGAATCGTTCAAACGGAACTATAACGAGTAACAATTACGACATTTCCGATAATTAAAGTTTTAAAAGTAATTTTATAAACCATGAACAGTAAAAATCACTATTCATAGTGAATTTATCTTCTATAAAATATTAAAAATTTTTACCTCTTTTAATAACAAAAAAAGTACTCGAAGGAATCACTGAAATCGGGATTAAAACGAATAAGTTATTACGATTACAAGTTTACGCTAATTAAAACTAAAAACGACAAACGAGCTGTTGTGAACAGTAATTTTACTATTCATCGCAGAATCTTAAAAACTTGAAAATGTAATATTTTGATCAGCATAGTCTTAACTAAGATAGACGTGGACGTAAGAAAACTGCGAACAACGGGCTTAAAACGACCAAATTAGGTCATTTTTACGAAAAGTATATTTATAAACGTTTTCACTTTATAAATATTATTTTACTAAAACGATTAGTCGGTGATTATGTAAATATATGAATATTGAAAGTGGTTATACAAAAGTGCTATTATTTACTAGGGGGGGGGGGGGGGGGGGGGGAGGGGGAGTTTCATAATGAGGCCTCTTCGGATGGCGTTTCGACGATGTTGTTGGATTTACGATTTAAAGTTATCTAACTCCTTCAGAACGTTATGTCTTGACCTCTTTAATTTTTGTAGCCCGACACGATAGTAGATGTAACAACTATAAATTTATATTCAATGTATAAAATCTGAATTACTCGGTTACTTTATTCGACCTTAATTTAAATAGGTTGCATCAAACGTTTTGCGTGACATTTTATCTGTGATTATTGGACTATCAGTATTCAAGGTGAGTTCATAGCCCCCTTTTTACTACTTAATTGTTTTACAAACTCTACGGGGTGAATTACATTGCTTATTTTTACTACTGGACACAAGTGTTTTTCTAAGTGTTTTCAAAGTGTTTTAAACTGTATGCTATCCAGATTACTGCCTGATATTATGGCCTTAAAGTTACCTCTATTGCCAATTAACGTCCCCACTATATCATGAACCGTCACAATTGCATATTGTAGTGAGCGCGAGTTTGAGGATAGAATCTTCGGGACTGACAATCCCCACTGGAATTTCTTTTTTTTTTTTTTTTTTTTTTTCTTTTTTTTTTTTTTTTTTTTTTTTTTTTTTTTTTTTTTTTTTTTTTTTTTTTTTTTGGTTTTTTTTTTTTTTTTATTTTTTTTTTTTATGGTCACAAGTTGACCATGGTGCATTTAACATTGTGATGAACTTTTAGGTTGTTGGCAAGCATCCTATACAATTGGGGACATATCTAGTTAAGGCTTCAGGGTTAATGAGCGTGCGAAATAATAAACGTTTTGGATACTAAATGTGTTTTAGAGTCCATTTGTACATCGAATCTTGTGGTCACCAATTTTCCAAAAAACTATGATTTTCACTCATCCTTTGTGTTGAACTTTTAGCATGTAAACTTTCAGGTCTAGGGTATGAAGACGAAGGGGAGCCGTGGCGGATATCTATGAAGATGGATTCTGTGTTTTATCTAAATTATATGCAACTTTTGTCTTTCATAAAACTTAAGTCATCTTTTGAGATTTTGTTTAAATGTATGTTGGATGTTTATGACATCAAAAACTTATGGGACCTAATGTATTAACTCTGATATTTTGCATATAATGAAAGATTATCTTAAAATGTCCATTTTGGTCATATTCCTATATCTTGTTTGTTGTACTTGAAGTAGCACCCCAATGTTACTATTCCGCTGCTACCTGATTTTGGGGTTGTTACAGCAACATCGGTTGTGAGCCGGCAAGATGCAGCAAACTTTTATCAGTCTCGGATAATTATTCTTACTATGGGCTTTCTTTAGAAGGCTGTAACATCGGTTGTGAGCCGGCAAGATACAGCAAAATTTTATCAACCCACAGTTTATATTTATTATATTTTTGCATTTTTCATCATTTTTTTTTACACATTGGGAAAACGTCTTTTTGAAAAATTCAAGTATAAATTTGAACTAAGGCTAAAGTTTTTGCTATATACTACATAAAAATTATTGATTTAAGTTTAATCTCCAAAAGTAGCACGTATATTAATCAGGTTAAGAGCTTATGGGAGAAAAAGCGACAAATTACGCACATGAGCTCTTAAGATTTCCAAATAATCCTTGTTTAGCATCCAGCTCATACTCAACACTATCATTTTTTGCTCTTCGCGAGGATCTGCGAACGCTTAGTCTAAAAGTTAAGGAACAAGCTAGAGCTTAACACACTCAATCGAGTCAAAATTTACTCTTATTCTACCCAGCGGGAAAGTCAAAATAGTGACAAAACACTTATTTTGTTTTTTTTTTCATTTTTTGGTATTTTTCGAAAATTTTGGTGGTAAAAACGGGCTTACGTGAAAACAGCGCAGCAGGCACAATCAAATCGAAGATCCCCCCATACTAGAACTAAACATCGTCCTCGATGTTTTACGAAGGGTTTCTACATAAATCCTAAGCCGTTTATTAAGTATGCTTAAAGAAAAATGTTAGTCGATAAGATTAGGATATCGGATTCCCAAAATGAAGCTGAGGATTTGAAGCTCTTGTGATCGAAGGACAAAAACCGCGAGCACGAGAGGCTTCAAAAATCCGGGCAATCCTGGACAATACAACACAAAACACGAAATAATGGTGGAGGCGAGCCTCCTCACAACACACAACACTTATTAGCAATAAGAAAGAAGATAGAATGGATAAGCATGGGGTGCCTCCCACGAAGCGCCTTGTTTTTGTTAACCGAGTCACAAGCTCGACTCGACCCCGAATTCATTGGTCCATGGGGGAGCAAGTGGAAGATAAAATCTCCATCGGACTTTCATTCAAGTGGTTTGGATAAACATTGAATTTCATGAAAGTTCCACTCCGATGAGATACATCCGGCATAAAAGAATGATAAATGGAGATGCCGGGGTCAAAAATGGTATCTTCATTCCCACAGGAGAGAAGATATGGTGGAGCAACTGGATACGTGAGAAAAGGAAGAAAGATCCATACAATATAAGCGAAGAGAGGTTCACTTAAAAGTATGAAATCCAGATCCAGGGTGGGATGGGTGGGTAAAACATTAGGCACATGAACTCTTGGTTCTCTTGTTGGGAGAATATCTTCCACCACATCCATAGTAAGATTGCCCAGCTCGGGCTCAATCTTAAAGCAGAAATGATCATACTCCGATGGAGATATGATGTGAGCAAGTTCATCGGCGAACTCCTCATGATAAAAATCACTCCTATCGGCAGGAGGAAATGGATTGATCGAAAGATCAAAGATGAACGAAACATATTGAGAAAAATCAGCATGAGTAGTGGTACTGCCACTACTATCCTCTTCAATATGATCGTCATCAGAATAGAAAGCTTCATAATCCGGAAGAGAATAATCAGAACGGGTAGTGGTACTGCCACTACTATCCTCTTCCAAATCAAAGCAGAAAGTTTCAGATTCTGGTGAAGAATTATCAAAGGTGTTAGTCTCCTCCAAGAAAAGGTTAAGAGATGTGGAGGAAGACTTGGTCATAACATCGGAAGATGGAGCGGGATTATCTTTTAATGCTTCGATGTTAGCAATAAGAAGATTGACATTCAACAATTTTTCACGAAGGATATCGTCTTTGATTGTTAGAAGAATATCGGTATCAATCCCTCCAACTTCCGGGATAACAATCTCTACCACCTCTAAGCTGACGATCTCAGCATCGGGAGGTGATGCATCGACATAATCGATGTTCTCATAAGAATCGTCATCACTCGAAGTAGAATCATCGTTGGAATCGATGATAGTCTCAGAATGTTCTTTGAAAGCTTCAAGAGGGGTAGGATTGTTACAAAGAGGCACATCACACACACTGTCGGGAATACCCTCGGACTCACTTGGGATTGGGACAAGGTTCTCAACACTAGACTTTATTACTTCGTCCGATTCCGTTGCCGGAATAGTGTCAAGATGCTCATCCCCCATACTTAGAGAGTTAACGGGCTCCTTGGTTGGTAAGACGGGTGTGATTGCAATGGTATAGTCATCGTCATCATCATAGCAAATGGGAATCTTCCAATATCGATCTTCAGCCGCTTGTTCTTCCGCGATTCGCTTTTCTTCTTCCTTCTTTTGTATAGCTTGACCAACCAAATCACATAAGGTTGTCATTTGTTCCATAAGCTTATTACTAGAATTGAGAAGCTCATTTTGGGTATTGAGAAACTCATTTTGGGAATTAAGAAGCTCATTTTGGGAATTGAAGATTGGATGATTGACGGTATATTGCGGGGGTTGAAATTGGTCAAAACCAAAAGAATTATAATCATAGCAAGAATTTTGCTCATGATAATAGTCTTCATTCATTGGTTGACATTGGTAAGTTTCATGAGGTCCCCCGCAATTTTCACAACAAGGATATTGTTGCTGAAAACTTTGAAAATTTTGTGGAGGGTGGTTTGCAAAACTTGGAGAGTCGTTAGAAGAGTACGGAGTTGAAAAAGTGATTGGTGTTCCATTTCCAACAGTACAATAAAAACAAACTCCATCATATTCATTACAACCACATTGTTGGCACGTACCAAAAAGACATTGTTGTTGCAAACCTTGCAAATTTTGTGGGATCTCATTAAGGTTTTGATTGTAGCATGGTTCCGGATTAGAGATAATCGGAATTTGCGGTGGACAATTGTAACCATAATGAGCACCTTTCCCACAAGGACGTTTACAAGTGCACATAGTTGTTAAAAGATATCGTCTAACGAATCACCGCACTCGTAACAACAATTGTGGTTAATTTGTGGAGGACTTCGTGAGGAATTTTTACCGGGGTCCTGTTTGACAACGAATGGCTCTTATAACAAAGTTAGTATCTCATTAGATGACTGAAGTGTCTTGGAAGTCTTGATAAACTTCTTCCAAGCCTTTCGTATTTGAGCACATTGTCGACAATATAGCACCTTGAATTGGGTCTCCACATCGAGACAAATTTTTCAATTTTAAGGGTCGTTGAGAAAAGTCGGGTATAGGAACAAGAATTTGTCTTCAAGACTCCCTTTTGACAACCAAGAGACTCCCTTTTGAACAACTACAGTCTTTAGTGTGCAAATTTCCACAAGACGAACACTCTTTAATCGCGTAAAGGGGATTCAAACGACGATCGAGTGATGCCATAAGAATTAAACAATTGAGGGTGAAAAAAAGAATTAAATGGATAAAAAGAAAAAGAAGATTATTTTTGGCTTTTCAAATTTTTTAAGCAACATATTTTATTAACGGACAAAATGAGATAAGACAACTTAAACCAATAATCAACTTGTTTCACGGTATCTCTCTAAAAGAAAAACGCACAAAGGAGCGGAGGAGTGAGAAAGCGCGAAGCTATTAAAAACCTTCTCCTTTCGGGTCGTAGTTCCTAGGAACAACCCTCCTTATACCCCTCTTATAGTTTGTTTATCAATTAAAGGTGAGCCGTATTTCACAAGTGACACAAAGACAAGTTTTAAATCTTTTGTTCGGGAACTTATTATGATAATGCTTCAGTTGAAAGCATTATATTGATGATGATTTTTATTTGATAATTAAGGATTATGTTTTTATATTTTTGATTTTTTTTTTACTAATACTAATAAAAGAAAATGAAAAATATTTTTGTGTTTTATATAAAATAAAATATTCACAAACGAGAATTTTAACTTCATGAGGGAAGGGTCTTCAAACACTAATCATCAAACAAAGACGAAAATCGTTTCACAGCCTCCCCGGCAACGGCGTCAAAAATTGATTTGTCCTTTTTTAAGTATATAAATATATAAATAAATATATATAAATATATTTAACAAATAGGGTAATATCAATGATAGTAGTATAGTTTTACCGGAAGTATCGGCTTCTCACTTCATTATCCACAAAGTTTAAAACCGGACTCGGGTCATTCTTCCCAACGAGGCGTGAATTTGAAAATCGAAAGTCGGTTTGAATATCAATGCTTGAATGGAAAAGATATGGGGTTGAGTTTCTAAAACTACTAATAATATGCAAAAGTGAATAAAAGAAAACCCAAAAAAAGCAATTCAAGAAAAACGCAAAAACGGGAATTTAAACCTAAAACTACGGGAAAGCATAAAAAGGAAAATGATTAACTTAAAATTCTACGGGAAGCATAAATAAGGCATAAGAATGAAATCCTAAGTCTACGGGAACATAAAATTAAGGCAATTAGGCTTAAATCACAAAAACGAGAACGGAAATTAAAAACGAACGCGACTAAAAACCTAAAATATGAAAAATTAAACCTAAGGTGATTTTTTTACTTCTAATCTACTCTAGGTGACTAAAAATGAAGAATAAAAAAGACTAGACTAAAAACGGAGCTAAAACGAGCTATAAAATGAGAAAACAAAAAACAAGGCCGAAACCCGTTCTTTAAAAAGTAAAATTTTGCAAAAATGACCTTACGAAATACTTTCTATTTTTCCAAAGTGCATACTAATAAAATAAAATTTTCTAAAAAACAAAAATATTTTTTTGATTTTTATTTAATTTATTATAATAAAAAAAACAGTTTAAAAGAAAAAAAAATAGCAAACTAATTTCAAAAATTATGAAAAAT
>BQNB010083646.1:1815-28980 GCA_026074375.1 Tanacetum coccineum | reverse complement strand
GTGCCATTCATCCTATAAAATTAGTTTTCATTCATGATGTGTGATCCAACGGTTCACAAGTGTTTCTATTGTAGCTTACTTTAAGGTGTACACCACAATAACGCCATGTGTGTGTGTGTACATGGTGGTCTTATTCAGCCTTGGCTAGTGGAATGGTGGTTTTCAAATTTAAATTTGTTTCTTATAACACTTACATCACAAATTTATTTTTATCTATTTTATTTGGTGATATATGCCGTAACTTGTGGTTTACATATCACATCCCAACTTAAAGAACTGTTGAAACCACATCGTGTTCTTCCCAACGTGTGTCATCCCTCGCTTAAACGTGTGTCAATCATAATGAGCTTTCCCTCTTTTACCCACTGATGACATCAAATATTTGATACTTTTTAGTGTCAATTTTCTCCTAAAATACTTGCAATTGTCTTATAAATACTTGAATTAGATACTTTTACCGTTATTTCGTTATTTTCAGGTAAAAAGCAAATATATGCAAGAAACACGGGATTTGGACACAAAAATGAGCAATAATCAATTTTGTAAGCTTAGATGACATTACGGCGTAACGTCCCGCAGGAGTTACGCCGTAATCAATTATTAATTATGAAGATTTGGTGCTGACGAGGCATTATGACGTAACGTCCCGCAGGAGTTACACCGTAAAATATTATTATTGAAAAGATAATGTTGGGATTAAAAGACTTCATGATGATCTTAAAGTTACTGCTGCTAAGCTAAAGTTAGTGCTGTTCATTAACTCTAATGAAAAATATGCTATGTAGTTAGTACTGCTAGTTCATAGTTACTACTGCTAGTGTAACTTAGTACTGCTAGTGTATATTAGTACGTGACAAAGTTTCATGGGTTAATTATTACATGTCACAAAGTTAAAGGGCCAAGCTCGCCAAATTGCCAAACTTTATATTTATTATATATAGGATATCAATTGACAATCATCTCATTCGATGGTGAGCCGACCACAAAGAAAAGAAGGAAAAAGAGAGCAAGCAGCTTGCTTGCTTTGGTGTAGGGCAAACCCTTTAGGGTATGTTCTCTGGAAAAAGAGAAAGAAAATAAGGAAAAAGAGAGCAAACATTTCTAAACCATGTACAACTAAATGAACTTTGTGGGTATGTTCTCTAGAAACCCTCACGAGACTTCACTCGTCCACTTGGGCTACCAAGTGGTTTAAAAGGCTTGTTGCATAAACTAAATGCAACCGTGATTCCTACGAAAGCGAGTTAGGTTTATTTTTTTCCTATATTGTTTTGTATATTATATGTTATGGTGCTTTTGGTCCTGGTTTATGCTTTTGGTGTTAGTCTTTCTTGTAGCTATACAGGTAATGCACATGTGTGGTGCTAGGATGCTATTCAAGCTACAAGAAAGCATCCCAAACCAGACTAGTTGGATGCTATACAAGTGATGATGATTTGTTGGAGAGTTGAATGTTGGTCGAGGAAGCAGACTTTGAGCATGGCTTAGAGCATGCTATCTCTTCATCATACCAAGCAAATCCAGGGGAGTTTCTTGTTCTAATTCTACTTTTATCTTTAATTTTCATTTCCTTAATGTACAATAGGGACATTGTACAAATCAAGTGGGGGGGGAGTAGAATTATCACTTGACCTATTCTTGCCTTCGATTTTCTAGTTTTCTTTGAAAAATTATGCGGGATCTGTGATGAGGGAGAGGGGGACATTTTAAAATTTTTTTGACTGTTTTATTAAATAAATGAATTAATCTTTGCGAATGCACATTTACCTTTTTTCCTCATTGGTGAGGTTTATCCTGGTGATACATTTTCATCTATTATACAAAAAAATCTACCAAAATATCTGAAGTTTGTGACAGGTAGTATTGTAGACTTTTGACCTTGGCATGTTTTCTTTCGTTGAGACCTAATTGATTGAGGAATAAATGGTTTGAGAAGGCAACATTTAGGAATTAACCCCCAAACAGCCTATATGTGTGTGTTTATCGACTTGTCACACTGACTTGTTGACTTCCGTTTTATATCCCTTTGGTTGCACTCCATCATTAGTGCATATACCCTAGATACTTTGTTGAGCATATATGGTTTCATCAATGTTATATGTTTTGTTAACATCTACCTTTAGCCAACCTATAGTCTAATTGATTCTAAGTTTGAAATTTTTGGCTACCTAAGTCCATGGTTCAGGAAAATGGTTTGAAGATAGGCACTTACGTTGAAGACATATTATTATGATCATTGAAGATCCCTCGGTATTGTCGCTTTCGATACTGTTTATCTCAAGTGGGGAATATGTGATATATAAAGGAGTATTATAAAAAAAGAGAAAGAAAGGTGGTGCAACTATAAGCCACCTAGTGATCTAACTCTTGATGTTGGTTACGTAATTAAAAACCAACTAAATAAAAGGGTGGTGAAACTATTAGCACCTGTGATTTATGGGGTTTGTGCAAAATGCATCGATAAGCCATCCAAAGTATAAAGGTGGTGAAACTATTAGCCACTAGTGAAGAATGGGTTTAGCGCAGGGCTCCGCGATATCTCATTTATTAGCTAACCCATATTGGTAATATGATCAGATTTTCGCACTCGAAGACTTGGACTATGGATGGGTAGTAGCCGGTTATGGACACCTTAGATTATATAAGACTATTTGTTTTGTGTTTTGGTCTTAATACCAATTAAATGTATATCCCATGTCTATCCTAACTCTTATATCACCCAATAAACTTGTGTTATATCACCCATGTTGCCTTTAGAAATTGTTTAGACCCTAATTCTAACTGGTGCAGATTTATGTACTTCCCAAGCTTATGATTTGAATAAGGTGTTATGATGCTGTAGTTGAGTGATCACCCAAATAAAACTGAGACTAGTTGAGAGTTGAGTGATTTTTGATCCCCTTTTTGTGAGGTGTTCGGCTTTAATGTTTCTATCATAAGTCTTTTATAGATTCATTTATTTGAGTTAAATCTGAGAAATATTTTTATAAACTATTCTAACAGGTCTACTTGAGGGCAAGCAAAAGTCAAGTGAGAGGATATTTGATGACATCAAATATTTGATACTTTTTAGTGTCAATTTTCCCCTAAAAATACTTGCAATTGTATTATAAATATTTGAATTGGATACTTTTACTGTTATTTCGTTATTTTCAGGTAAAAAGCAAGTGTATGCAAGAAACACGAGATTTGGACACAAAGGCGAGCAATAATCGATTTGCAAGCTTAGATGACATTACGCGTAACGTCCCGCAAGAGGTACGCCGTAATCAATTATTAATTATGAAGATTTGATGTTGACGAGGCACTACGGCGTAACGTCCCGCATGAGTTACGTCGTAAAATATTATTATGGAAATGATAATTATGCTGACTACGGGTTACGGCATAACATGTAGATTTAATTACGCCGTAACATATTTTTACGCTACAAGATGGAAAGCCACGTCAGAAGGTTTACGGCGTAACGTGGTCGATGCCGTTACGCCGTAATGATGACTCATCACAGGGACTAAAGCTGCATAAAAGTGATGAAGTTTCATGGGTTAATTATTACATGTCACAAAGTTAAAGGGCCAAGCTACCCAAATTACCAAACTTTATATTTATTATATATAGGATATCAATTGATATCAATTCGCATTCGGTACTCGTGGTATAAGCCGACAAACAAGAAAAGAAGGAAAAGGTGTACGCAACACGTGGTAGAGGGCAAATCCTTCGAGGTTTGCCATGGCGTTCGACTAGGGGATTGAGAGCATTAATTTAGCACAGTTTGTAATCATACTTCAATTTATTTTGGTCAAATATAATCACCCATATTATTTTGATTGAGCAGATCATGCGGTTTAATTTATTGTTGATATGTTATTAATTGTGCTTTATTATTTGTTTTTGGCATTTAATTATTTAATTATCTTTTGGATTATTAATTTATGATCTCGTTGTTTTATCGCTTTCTTTATTATTTTATGTAGTGCGTTTAAGTGATCCTTGTGCCCTTAGTAAGTATTAAGTTGAGGTTGTGAGATCTCTTGGTACCAAGTGATTTCTATTCTTCCAAGTGAATGACCAATATTTGTTGGTGGGTCGACCCATGAACCCTTAACATTAATACTCGATTAGGAGTGCAAGCTAATAGGGAGACCACCTATTTAGGATTAAGCGTATCTCTTAAAACAAGTGGCTTTAAGATTGCGAAATACATTGCACTTGAGATCATTATAATTAATTGCGTTCTTGCTTTCTAGTTGTCTACCACTATACTAATTCCCTTTTTGGCAAGCAAGGCTTACCACCAAAACAACTCCAAAATAATCTCAAATATTCAAACAAGCTTTTTTTCCTGCTTTCTTAGGAAGAATAATAAAATCAATTAGACGATTAGAGACACAAACCGTTCTTTGGGTCGACACCCATATTTACCAATCACTACACTATACACGATAAGGTACACTGCTCTTTAGTGCGTAGGAATAGTCGAGGTAGTTAGGGTTTTATAAATGTAAAACCTGACGTAGTTTTTATTTATAAGAAATTACGCATCAAGTTTTTGGCGCCGCTGACGGGGAACGGTTTTTGTTTTTTTTTATTGTTTGATTGATATGTGTGTGTTTGTTTGTGCTTGTGTATACTTGAACCTTCTATTCTTCTCCTATTTCTGTGTGCTTTTTTGTTTGTATGAATTAAATAAAAATGTGTCTCAGGCTTGGTTATGGCGTGACTTGGTAGTGCTTGTTGCGGCATATTGTGGTAACAAGTTCTGAGACACCAAAAATAGTTTGGGCATTGCTTGAACCTTAAATTTTTATTCCTGAGTCAAGTATTTGCCATTATTTAATGCTCCTCTTTTTGCTCAGTTTTATTTTATATTTAATGCACGAGGTTTGTTAGTGTGCAGGATGAGCAATTATGAACAGGTTGAGGAGATGACAAGAAGATTGGACATGTGTGGAGATGTCCAAATAAGCTTGTTGTGGAGGCTCGAGTCTAACTTAAAGACTCGGTTCAAAAGAAAAGTGCTACTCGGGAGACAATCCGGCCTATCCTTTAGTTTAACTCATTTCAATTTCCGCATTTTAGTTGGTTTGTATGTTTTTCACTTGTTTTTGCAAGTTCAGCAACAAGGAGGGTAAAATCGAGACCGGCTCGAACCATAATTGTGTGGTAAATATAGCTGTTGTAGCAACAATTACCGCGTAACACCTAAGGTTACGCCGTAACCACATAAATTACGACGTAAACCTTTCCTTGGTTACGCCATAACAACTAAACTAAAATTTTCAAAATTACCACTCGATTACGGCGTAACCACCGAGGTTACGGCCGTAACCTCTTTCTGAAAATCTAAAAAATCAAGTTTTTAAACATTTCTAAACCGTGTACAAGTAAATGAACTTTGTGGGTATGTTCTTTGGAAACCCTCACGAGACTTCACTCGTCCACTTGGGCCACCAAGTGGTTTAAAAGGCTTGTTGCATACGCTAAATGTAACCGTGATTCCTACGAAAGTGAGGTAGGTTTTGTATAGTTTTTCTGTGCTATGATGCTTTTTATCTAGGTTTATGCTTTTGGTATTAGTCTTTCCTGTAGCTATATAGGGTATGACACATGTGTGGTGCTAGGATGCTATTCAATCTACAAGAAAGTATCCCAAACCGGACTAGTTGGATGCTATACATTTGATGATGAGTTGTAGGAAAGTGGAATGTTGCTCATGGAAGCAGACTTTGAGCATGGCTTAGAGCATGCTGTCTCTTCATCATACCAAGCAAATCTAGAGGAGTTTCTTGTACTAATTCTACTATTATCTTTAATTTTCATTTCCTTAATGTTCAATAGGGACATTGTACAAATTAAGGGGGGGGGGGGGGGATGGGAGTAGAATTATCACTTGACTTATTCTTGCCTTTGATTTTCTAGTTTTCTTTGAAAACTTATGCCAATTTTAAAATTTTTGTTTTTCTTAACTAAACTAGAATTAATCTTTGTCGAATGCACATTTACCCTATATTCCTATTGGTGAGGTTTAAGCTTGATGATCTGTTTTCATCCATTATACAAAAATCCACCAAAATATTGAGTGTGCCGGTAGTATTGTAGAATTTAGAACTTGGCCTGTATATCTTTTCGAGACCTAATTGATTAGCAGGAATAAATGGTTCGAGAAGGCAACAATTAGGAATTCACCCAAATAGCCTATATGTGTGTATTTATCGACTTGTCACACTGACTTGTCAACCTCCCATGTTAAAACCCTTTTGTTGCACTCATCATTAGTGCAAGATGCCCCTAGATCACCCTTGTTGAGCCAATCTATGTTTTCACCCATTGTTATATGTTTTGTTACACCATTTCGCCTTAGCCAACCATGTAGTCTATATTTATTCTTGTGTTGAAATTTCTGGCTACCTAAGTCCATGGTTCAGGAAAATGGTTTGGAGATTGGCACTTACGTTGAAGACATATTATTATGATCATTGAAGATCCCCCGGTATTGTCACTTTCGATACTGTCAATCTCAAGTGGGGGGATATGTGACATATAACAAAGTATTGTAAAAAAAGAGAAAGAAAAGGTGGTGCAACTATAAGCCACCTAGTGATAAAACTCCTGGTGTTGGTTACGTGATTAAAAACCAACAAAATAAAAGGGTGGTGCAACTATAAGCCACCTAGTGATTATGGGAATAGTGTAACTATAAGCCATCCAAAGTATAAAGGTGGTGCAACTATAAGGTAGTGCAACAATAAAGAGTTTTGTGTGGAAGTAAGAGGATGGTGTTAGATGGTTATGTATGAGTTCTGGAGATCTCTAGGGATGGAAACGTTGTGAGCTACCGCTAAGTGAAGAATTTTAGACGCCCTGCCGCAAGATCTCTTTATGTAGTTTTTTTTTTTTTTTTTTTTTTAATCCCCCATTTTTTAATTGAAAATTAAAATTATAGGATCAATTTTCGCACTCGCAGGACTTGAGCTTATGGAAGGATAGTATCCAGTTATATGAATACATTAGATTATATAAGACTATTTGTTTTGTGTTTTTGTCTTAACACCAATTAAATGTGTATTCCATGTCTATCCTAACCCTTATATCATCCAATAAACCTATGTATATCACCCTGGTTGCAGAATTATTAGAACCCTAAATTCTAACTGGGCTGAATTTGTGTACTTCACCAAGCTATATGATAGCAATACAAGCTATGAACAGTGCAGTTGACGAACACCTCGAACAATGACACTAAATCTGAGTTGAGAGTTGAGTGATTTTTGATCCCCTTTTTAGGAGGTGTTCGTCTTTAATGTTTCTAGCATAAGTCTTTTATAGATTCATTTCTTTGAGTTAAATCCGAGAAATCTTTTTATAAACTATTCTAACAGGTCTACTTGAGGGTAAGCAGAAGTCAAGTGAAGGGATATTTTGTGACAAGAAAGTAAAAATGATCAATATTTGATACTTTTTTAGTGTCAATTTTCCCCAAAAAATACTTGCGATTGTCTTATAAATACATGAATTAAATACTTTTACTGTTATTTCGTTATTTTCAGGTAAAAAGCAAGTATAGTGTCCAGAAATACGGATTTTGGTACACAAAAACGAGAGCAATAAACAATTTTGCCAAGCTTAGATGACATTAGCCGGCCTTTTTTTTAAACAGACTCGCAAAGTACGCCGTAAGAATATATTATGGAAAGGATAATTATGCTGATTAAGGGTTACGGCGTAACGAGTGGATTTAATTACGCAGTAACATAATTTTACGCTACTAGATGGAAAGCCACGTCAGAAGGTTTACGGCGTAACGTGGTCGATGCCGTTACGCCGTAATGATGACTCATCACAGGGACTAAAGTTGCATAAAAGTGACGAAGTTTCATGGGTTAATTATTACATGTCACAAAGTTGAAGTGCCAAGCTCGCCAAATTGCCAAACTTTATATTTATTATATATAGGATATCAATTGATATCAATTCACATTCGGTACTCGTGGTATAAGCCGACAAACAAGAAAAGAAGGAAAAGGTGTACGCGGCACGTGGTAGAGGGAAAACCCTTTAGGGTTTGCCATGACGTTCGACTAGGGGATCAAGAGCATTAATTCAGCACAATTTGTAATCATACTTTAATTTATTTTGGTCAAATATAATCACCCATATTATTTTGATTGAGCAGATCATGTGGTTTAATTTATTGTTACTATGTTATTAATTGTGATTTATTATTTGTTCTTGGCATCTAATTATTTAATTATCTTTTGGATTATTAATTTATAATCTCGTTGTTTTGTCGCTTTCTTTATTATTTTGTGTAGTGCGTTTAAATGATCAGTGTGCCCTTAGTAAGTATTAAGTTGAGGTTGTGAGATCTCTTGGTACCAAGTGATTTCTATTCTTCCAAGTGAATGACCAATATTCGTTGGTGGGTCGACCCATGACCCCTTAACTTTAATACTCGATTAGGAGTGCAAGCTAATAGGGAGACCACCTATTTAGGATTAAGCGTATCTCTTAAAACAAGTGGCTTTAAGATTGCGACAATACATTGCACTAGAGATCATTATAATTAATTGTGTTCTTCCTTTATAGTTATCCACCACTATACCAATTCCCTTTTCGGCAAGCAAGGCTTACCACCAAAACAACTCCAAAATAATCTCAAATATTCAAACAAGCTTTCTTTCTTGCTTTTTGAGGAATAAAAATAAAATCAATTAGACGATTAGAGACACAAACCGTTCTTTGGGTCGACACCCGTACTTACCAATTACTACACTATACACGATAAGGTACACTGCTCTTTAGTGCATAGGAATAGTTAAGGTAGTTAGGGTTTTATAAATGTAAAGCCTGATGTTGTTTTTATTTAAAAGAAATTATGCATCACCCACCCATCAAAACAAACTCCACTACTGATAGCCAACCAACCTTCACTACTACTCGTACATCTACCACAACTATCTTTATACACCAGCTACTGTAACTCTTCTAGTTATTTCATTAGACCGAGTTCCATATCTAAACATGATTATGTACAGCTTAAAGTTTTTGATGACTTGAAGCATAATCTATTAAGGATAAAACATAAGGTGTGTCAAGCCATACATAGTTAGTCAGTAGTTTCAGTTTGAATCACAATTATGAAAAGTACGTTACACTAAAAGCATGTATGCACTAATTTCAGGTGTCATTATACATCTAAAATCACTCACGTATATCTAATGCCTAAAAGTCCATGCACTAATGACTAAAACTAATATACGCATTAGATGTAAAGTCAACTATGGGAAGTCTGTGTTTATACATGTTGTAATTCACCTACAATTCAAACTCACAGTACAATTTTTCCACAGAAAGAATTAATAAATAAAAACCATACCTTTTTACAAAATTGCCGTTAGCTTACATGGTAGTTGAATAAGGAGCCTTTTCGTCTCCCTCCTCGTAATCAATTAAGCTCGGAGCTTCAGGATAGTCCAGATACTATAAGAAGCAGATCATACAATACATTACATGTGCGAATATTTAAACACATAAAACTACCTGAATACCTATAAAGTAATAATATTTATAGGTTACCTGCATTTTTGTTGTCTGCTCAACTTTGCTCCCCTATCCAACTGAATCACTTCCCTCTTTTTGGTTTCACTGTCACAGCTACTAACGGTTTCAATTATTAGATCCTTGTAAAGTTTTCAACATAAGATATTTATACGATAGACGATCAAAAACCTGAGGATTGTTTTATAATCCTATCACAAGGTTTAGCGCACGCCTAAGCTCCTCCTCCTGTTGCTCAGACCTCAGGATGTAGCTCAAATATCCTGCCAAAACTAATCTTTAATTGAAATTGACACATTGAAATCATCCAGCAAAAAAAAGCAAGATATAAGAAATATTATGAAAAAAATGTATAGCAAAGGGAAAACGCTAAGAATAAAAATGATTAAATATGCTTAAAAAATGAGTAGATAAAGTAATGTATTCTCGCAAAATAATCCTACAATATTATAAAGGAAGCAAAGGTAAATGTGTTATTTTAATGTGTCTTGTTCGTCACAAAATGGTAGCTTGTTTATTAAAGCTTATTATTAGTAAGGAGACATAATCACTTAGAATGCCAATCACCCTGAATTTTTATTTCATTTGCAGCTTCAATTCTAAATGATTGAGTGAATTTTCCTATCACGTGTGTCTGTCAAAACATAAAAACGTGTATATTTGCTAAACACCTATAAACTAACATAAAACCACAATTCCGTCGCAATCGTAAAAATCAAAACCATTTTTTATAATCATATATGCAACTTTCATACGATTAGACATAAAACAATATACTAAACATTCATACATATTCAAAATATTAGGTTTTCTAAAAGTCAAAACTAACCTTTGGAATTAAGTTCCAACAAACCTAGCCCTGTGGGAAATTCACTTGCAGTAGTATTTTTTGGCATCCAAGTTCTGCAGCCACCCTGTCAGCAAAAAAAGTTGAATTACTAAGCGTATATGGCAAATTGTATTAATACTAATCGGCAATAAATACCATCATTTTCTATTGGTAAGCAGTTTCGTTATCATTTTCTGCCTTTATTAGAGCTAGAAATTCCTCATAGCTAATTCATCCATCCTGAAACCTTGAGAATGGCATAGTGTCACTGAAAACAATGGTTTGGGTAAAGATTCACCATATATAGAGAAAGTATGGTAACATATGGAAGCGCAAAAGAGATATGATCTATCTGCTATTGTTCAAACTGAATATAACTAACAGTGTGGTTTGTTGCCTCATGAGGCTGAAATGCAGAATCTATTCACATATTACTCTTTTGATTTGTGAGCTGTGACATGTGCATAATAATCACATCATAAGCCAAAGGCACATCAGAACATTAATGAGCTGAATTGTCATATATTTGCAACATGTCTTGTTGGACATATTTATGTGAGCTTTCTTATTCAAAATAATTTTTAAAAATGACAAAGACACCCATGAAGAAATTGTCGTATCTTAGGATGTTTGGGGGCGTCAATACAACGTGGAATCTTAAGAGCAAGTGTATACGTTCTTTTTAATCCTAAGAAATAAGCCCTTCCTAATGTTATCTCCTACAACACTTTGCTTCAATAACCTGCTAAGAGAACGCGATCGTAAGCCTGCAGTTTATATGAAAGGACATATAAATGGTCAAGGCCTTATAAAAAGAGCAATTGCAAAAGCTGTTTGTTATGCTTAGAAGGTTTTAAGTCTGTACGTTCATGCTTTTCAGAATCCAATCTATAACTCTACTATCTATTCTCCATTTTGTAATGAGAAGTGCCATCGCTAAATACTATCTATTTGACATGTTTCTTTTAAAGATGTTTGACCAAAAATAGTAAATCAGAATGCACTTCTTTGTGGGGCAGCTTGATTTTACAACCAATGCTTTGTCGATCAACTTCTTCATGCAATTGCAACCGCTATACCACTAACTACCCGAGCTTAATCCAAACTGTCCTATTTTCCACTTTCCTATTTCAAGCCTGTAAAAATAAAAAATCGATAATTCAAAATCTATGGCACTATAAAAAATGTATGTATATATATACAATGGTAGTTAGACATGGTAATCCTTTCACTTGGCAAGATATTTAAGCGATGTCAGTGCAAACAAAAAACCAGGCCTAAGAATCTAAAACTATATCAAGTACTAACCTTGGTGACTTTGCATCTTGTTATTGGCGTTAGCATCGATGGTGTTGTTGATGCTCTAATGCAGCCTTGATGTTTATGAAGCCATTGCAAAAGGCACCCGGAACCTGAAAAAATGGCATTGTGTTATCAATTGAAAACTTACGTTATAATTCGAAAAGCAGATAAATGATAAAGTAAAGACGTACTAAAATCTCAAAATTGCTTTTTGTTTGTCATCTTTTGTTTTCCTCTCTATTAGAGCAGGAGAACAACATTGGCGAGGATCGTCTCAAAAGAATGACGCATCATATTCAAGCTTTTATAAATCACAACTTATTTCCACCAAACTAAACTCACTGTCAAAATCTCAAAGGTCAAAGCGCGCTATAAAGTTTCAAAATCATAGTACATGAGGCTTAGATAGGCCAACAATCGAAGAAAGAGGATACGTCCGCCATAGCTGAAACTATAATGAGTAGCCCCGCCAAGACGCGGATAATCTCATTTCTATCAAAACCATTCTTACTCATCACAGCCTCTCATAACCGATATCACCACCATTTTAATCGCATTGGCAAGATGTCAAACCGTTCACACACGGAAGCCTCACAAAACTGAGACCCAATAATTTTACTAACCAAAGCTTTGTTTAATTAAACGTTAAATTTATCCGCCATGGCTGCAGAATCAGTAACCTGCCCCGCTAATATATGAATAATCTGATAACATCAAATAGTTAATACTTTTTAGTATCAAATTCCCTACGAAAATGCTTGTAAATATGTTATAAATATTTGAAAACACTACTTAATTGCCTATTTTTAGTTTTCAGGAGCAAAGCAAACATTTGTGCAAAAGACGCGAGATTTGGGCATGGAATTCAAGAAGTGATGACATTCAAGGCTTTTATGGCATAACCTCCCCACAGGAGTTACGCCGTAATCAAGATTAACGAAGAAATGACTCAGCATCAGTTGTTACGGCGTAACCTCACCACCACCTTTACGCCGTAACGTATAATACAAAGGAAGATGGAGTATCTGAGTCAGCATTACGGCGTAACCATGGCGATATGGTTACGGCGTAACATCAGTAAAGTCTGGAGAATGGGAAACCACATCAGCATTGTTACGACGTAATGTGTTCATAATTGTTATGCCGTAACATCTTTGATACTTATAAATAGAGCCCTAACTTGGCTCATTTGACATCACTCACTTCACCTCTTCACCCCACAGTACAAAGAGGCAAACAAGGCCTCTATAATACTGAGCATTCCATCAGAAGCCTTAGGAAGGATCATTGTAGTTCATTTTAGTATTAATCATCTAAAAACTCAGTTTGTAAGAATTATGAATTATCAATCTAAGATTTCTTCATTTACTTCTTGTCTTACTATTTTTATAAGTGGCTAAGCACTCTTAGTGCTGGCCTAGCCATTTATTTACAGTTGTTATGATTGTTATTTCCAGTTTAATTATGGTTTGATTAGATATCCTTATAGCCTTTCATTGATCCCTAGGTTTTGGTAGTGTAGAGGGTGGCTTGGATCTTATTAGTCCTGTTATTAGACTTACCGGTTGAACATGAGATTAGTAAGGTACTAAGGTAGTTTGGGACCTATCCCTAGTGTAGGAATTAATCATATTACCGCCTTGGTTACATTAAACACTTGAAAAGCATAGGAACCCTTTCAGAGAGGGTTAATGATCTGTATAGATTATATACATTAATCTTAAGGACAGTTGGGGATTAACCACTATAAACTTGGATGCTCTGCCCGTGTGATCCTAGAGGAATTGGGATCGTAGAGTAAGTATAGGACATACCTCAAATGCCAATTCGGGTATGTCGATATTAGATCCACCAATGAAACTTGTAATTGAACATTGCACAGGAAAATGAAATCATAGCAGTAGTAATAAAATGGCTAGGCTGGCACACTTTTCTCCCTGATTACTTCTATCAATTTACTTTTCTGCGTTTACTTTTCTTAAGTCTTTAAAAATCAATCTTAAAACCATTTTCAACGTGACAAAATCAAATTAGAACTAGTTCCCTTAGTTCTTGGGACGACCTCGGATTTACCAACTACTGCACTACATACGACCGGGTTCTTTGGCCGTTAGTGCGTGTATCGGTAGACGAGTTTTATAAATTTAATACTTGGCAAGTATTTATTTAAAAGAATTTTACGCATCAAGTTTTTGGCCCCGCTGCCAGGGAGCTAAAATTAATTATAGTTTGATTTCTTTTTTTACTATATTTTGTTACTAAGCATTTCAGGAATCATAATGGCTGAAGGAGAGATCGACGACCTTACCATGGAATAATACCTAACATTGACTCACGTGAACCAGTGTCACACCCCGTCAGTGGTGGAAACACGGGAATGCGATGATACCGTTCATCGCACAAGATCGATACAAGATCATACACTTTACACTTTCAACAATGAAATATGAGTTTACATGAATCCTTACAAGTTAAAACCTGACAAAACCAAATAACCAAAACCCATCTCGACCCAGTTCCATTGGGTTACATCTTTGCTCTTCCAATACCATTCATATACCTTTGATTTGACACACCTGAAAATAATACTCGAAAACGTCAACAATAATGTTGGTGAGCACATAGGTTTGACCTTAAAACCAAAAGTTGTGTCAATATTTCAACAATGAATAATAGTGCTATATGATAGTGAATATGTGCAAACAACCTTAGCATCACAGCTAATCAATAACCATATGTCACTTACGCACCTAAAGGGCCTACCAGCTAGAGCACTAAAATTAAGGCATGACCACACACAAACTTGGTTAGGCGTACCCATCCGCTCTAATAATCACACAAATACTGGGTAGGCGTACCCATCCGATCCAAATAATCATGCATCACATAATATTCACATAGCAGTCATAAGCACATATCTTGTCCCAAAAACAAAACCACATTTCGCACAGATCAATTCAAAACATTTCAAAACACATTTGAGTATCATTTTCCCCCAACAGAAAAACAGTAAAAAGTGAGGCTACGAGAACTCACCTCCATCAGCAATCAAAAGCAACCGCACAATCTCAAAAGGCAAAGCACAAACAATCTCTACGCAAGCGCACAACATACCCATCAACGACCTAATATATAGTCACATTATTAATACTCGTACAAAATTATCTTATTGTACAAGTGTTCGTCTTTACTCACGTAAAATCCTCATTTTCATCCCAAAATCCCATTTCAAATTTATATCATTCCAACTCGTTATCTCACACCGTTAACTCATTACAAAAACCGTCGTCTTATTACCAAGACTTTATCCCATTATCAAAACTTTATCACATAATATGGTTGTGTGGTAATTACGCCAAAACGACTCAAAAACACTTGGGCAAAGTGCGACATCAATACAATATAGCTCAAACACCTCAAATCGTTGAACGATACAATCGACCAAAATACTCCGCGGAATTCTAATGAAAAAAAATGAGTAAAAACTCAAAAGTCGAAGATAAATAATCCACATTTCCGTAATCGATACGATATGTATATTTAAAATATATATACATAAATACTTGATAATTTAAATAAAATAATAATATTTTATTATTATTTCTGTCTCATTATCGGGCTAACAGGGTACAACGGCTCGTCATTAAATATGTCCATGACCCATAGATTTTACCTCGACACTAAACCTTCCATAAGAATTATCCTTCATTCCCTCAATTAAAAATCGACACAACGATTATAAATAGTAAATACTAAAAAAAAGGTTTCGAGAAATTACATCTTTCGTCTTGCATTAAATTTTTAAGTAAAATAACTATTTATTATTAAAATCTTGAAAATTTTACCCTTTTTAAGAAAAGTTTCTAAGTATAAATTTCTTTCGAAAATTCGGCATGACCCGTACGTCTTTATGACTTTTTCCAAGGTCTTAAACCTTAATCCTAAACACTTTTCACAAACCCGACATTTTCCGACAAACAAAAAATCAATACCTTCAACGCGTTTTATCCAACCGTAATGAAATAATTATTTTACATTCGACAAGTCCAACAAAATACCTTTTAGTCTAACACAAATCCTTTAGTCTATTTACAATCTACTATTTTATTTTCTTGCTATTGGGCCTTATGGCCCATTATGGTCTTAAATACTTAGCCCGATAGTAAAACTTAGTCCATACCTCTTTTTCATAAGCTCAAAATATAAACCGAAACCCAATGGACCTTACGGCCATTAAGTCGAAAAAAATATAAGTCGAAATCCCATATTCGTGGCATCATTAAGCCGAAACAATAAGCTATAAGCTTATAATATTTTATATTTATAGGTCGAAACCAAATAAGCCATAAGCTCGTAATATAAGTCGAATACATAAGCTTCAAAATAAGCCAAATTCAATAAGCCAAAGCCCAAGACCAAAAACTAAGTCCAACAACCAAGTCCAAGTGGGCCGAGCCCACCTTGGTGTCGGACCAGCGAAACCAAATGGTCCCTTATTGGGCCGAAACAAACCAAACGCACCATTCGGTTGGACCGAGCCCACAACCACACGTGGGTTGGGCCGAACCATCAAACGGGCCGGTTGGGACGAGCCCACATCGAAACAACCCGAACCGAATACCACATAAGCCCAATAAGTTATAACTTAGCTTATTGAATAAGCAAAACCTCAAAATAAGCCCTTATTAAGCATTTTTATAAAATGTAAAATTACCACAACAACCATTTTATTTAAATTCAAAAATCCTTCCTTTCCTTCTTTTTTTAGCCGACGCACAAACATCCCCTTTTTCACATTTTCGCAACCAAGATTCGATTGTTACAATGATCAACTTGTACAACTACTATTTTAACACCATAATAGCCATAAAAGTACAACTTTTAACAAAGTTTAGAAAACTTACAAGTTTGGATGACCTTGGTTCGGTTTTGACGTGAAAGGAATGAATTTGTACACCTTTTATATAACCCGCGTCTACTAACTATCAACCCACTAACTATTCTTAACCCGTGTTCTTGAGATAATCTTCAAAATCTTTATTTTCCCTTTCCTTGTAGTTCGTCTAATATGTAGAGAGAGAGAGAGGGAGAGATAGAAATTTTTTCTTTATTTTGAAAATGAGATAATGAATGAAATGGTTGGGGTAATAGTGTTATATGAGTACTATGCAAGACATGTTAGCTTAAAAATGGCCTAATTGTCCCTTCTTGACTTCTTTTGACCAAATTTTTTTTACACATTTTGAATTTTAATCACATTAAAATGAGTTTTACGTTTAAAAAACTTGAATCAAAGTTAAACATATGTCGTTTTTGAAAACCTTCTCAATCGATCCGGATTTTATATATATATATAGAGAGAGAGAGAGTTAGGATCAAATGAGGAGTTTTCTTAAAATAAGAAGGATAAGAAGTAACTATAACCGCATACCCGAGTTGCACCGACTTAAATTAGATGCATATCTATAATCTTAGATGCATTATAATGCATCATAATGTGTTTTCTAGCTTTTAATTAGATGCATAGATGCATTTCATGATTTCTCTTCTTTTTTGTTCCTCTGCATGCCTCGAAATAATGAAATTCAATTTGCACAATCTACATATCAAATTAACTTTCGAAACTCTAAATGGTGCATCTAAATGAATAAAAATGCATCTAATGCAAGTCGTTGCATCTCAAATGTGTGGTTTAAGTCACTTCTCACCACTTCTTATTTTAATTTACTTCTCACTGGATCCTTACTATATATATATATATATATATATATATATATATATATATATATATATACTAGTAACATAACCCGCCCAACGGGCGAGTTCGGTTCATAAATCTTTTTTTTTGAGACAATGTTTTTAATTTAGTTCTAATGGTTGACATGTTTGTGTAAATATAGAATCTCCATTCCTCTTTTTCGTTTGATTCTCGACAGTGTGACATATAGTTGTCCGTGTGAGAATACCGTTTTGGTTAAAAGCAAACCAACCTTTGATAGTGTCTGGCCTTGGCTCTTAGTAATTGTCATTGTCAACATAATGTCAATTGGAAGACAAACATTTACATGCATGCATTTTCCTACTTACATAACCCGCTTGACGGGCAGGTTCACTTCATAATAATATAGACAATACTAATTAAGTAGATGTATAGTTGCATAGGCCGCCCGATGGGCGGACAAGCCTGGAATAGCAAAAAGGCTCATAGAAAAAGCCGAGACTCAAGCCAGAAGTTAGGGTTGTCGATCTATTGCCTTGCATTGTGACCTAAACAACCCAGGTGACATCAACTTATACCGAAGTCAAGGTTTTAAGAGCATCAAAATACCCGAAGGAGCCAAATGGCCCCAACCCCGAACTGCGCCTGATATGCAGTTCAACTTCATGATAAAGCTCCTTGATAAAAACTGAACAGATTGTTAGATTCAATTTGTACCACTACTATTTCAAAAGGTGCAATCAATCAGCCAAGTAATGTATGTTAGGGTTCATAGCAACTGTTAATGTATATTTTAATAGTATAGTACTTGTTGGTCCTTGTAATATAAATGGAAATTTGGGGTTTCTTTATCTTGTAATATGTTTAAATAATGCTCACTACTGAATATTTTTTTTCTTTTTATTGCATTCCAGTTATAATGAAAGAATATATTTCCTTGTAAATAATTTAAACCTGAACTTGATGAAGTTTGATCGCCACTACTTCATATCGAGTTTGAGCTCAAGGGTATACTCATTTAGGGAACATTCTCAAAATAAACCGGTCGCCTAAAGTGTTTACCCTTTCTAGACCTCAAAAAAGAAACTTCCCAAAATAGACCAGTCGCCTGGTCTCTTAAGTCGCCTTGGTGTGGTTCATTTGTATTTTTTTATAGCTTTTGGAACAACTAAAAGCCCAAAAGTCAACAATTCTCTATGACATAAAGCGATAAAAACAACTTATTACAACAGAAATCCCCAACAGTGGTTTGCTCTCTTCTTTTGACTATTGTTTTATAGAAAAATCTCGAGCCTGATTATTGTCGTACAAATTTGGCCAATGTGGAAACGTCCAAAGCTGAGAACTCATTTGCAGCTAAAAGCACGGCTAGTGCTAATGTTACCGCATCCTCATTGTTGGGCGCCTACAATGGTTTATGGTATTTTTTAAATATTTTTTTCATATGTGAATAACTGTAAATAAGGTATGGTATAGTTGAAATTTGAAAAGACCGTAAATTACCTCAATGTTGAGGGGCAACACAGGGTCATGAAGCGAAAGTCTCAGAAGGAACCACCCACCATAGCCTGAAACTCATATTTAATCAAAGCTTTTTTAAGCGGATCTGATTCACTTTTGTTCTCTAGATGCTTTAGCATTGCTTCTTCGTTATCACAGAAAGAACTGTGAACACTAATCGGATAGTTTCAATATTCTTGAGGCATATGTAGTATTTATAGAACATGTGAGTCAACATTACCTCCTTTAGGATCAACATGATTTTGATATATTTTTAATCTAAGCTCAACAGCAACAGCTGGTTCGTGTAGTTCCTCTACCAAATCGATCAAAACTTTGCTGCCCTCGGTTTGACTTGAAGCTCTAGCTGATGCAAGTTTGTTTAATAGTTTCACCTGCAATTTCATACATCGAATCAAGACGAATTTAAGAAATTGCTTTCTTTTATGTAGAGCTTATTTATCTTAAGTTCTGACTAAAGAAACCAAGACACCATGCTCTATAGGTCAACTTGTTAGAAAACACCTATATTTTCAAATCTATGACAACAATATGCATACCATAGATATGCACCCATCATCAAGTCGGCGATTCCTCCTTTTGCTGCTCCATGAACCACTAGTTTGGAATCCCAAAGTGTGACTCCCCGCCAACATAATTCTTTGAACGATGTCAGGTCAGCACGTTAGTAAATTTGTAACTCAAGTAATTTGATTGTTTGTATATTGTACAGAATTTGAATATCTAGCAGATATTGAATATTGTCAAGTCTTACCTGACGAATTGCTTCTTCAATAAGATTTTTATAACCTCTTTTGAACCTATGGTGTTTTCCTCCTGCAAGAATTTGGGAACTATCAACACATCTTCAGTTCTTTATACGCACACTTCCATATCGAATATATGCACGTGCTTAAATGAAGGCTTTTTACTTACCTAGTTTTTTTCTCAATGAAGGTTGTAAGCTCGTCCGAAGTAACACTCTCCATGACAAGAGTTGTACCAGGGTGCTAGTAGGATCAAACAAAAGAGTAAGTAGCTCAAACTTATTGAAATAAAAAACAATATTGTGAACAGTTAAAGCAACTTACTTCCTCTAAAATGATAGCAGACATTAAAGCAATAAGATGATTCCGATTAAACTCACGACCCGTGGAATCCACAACAGCTGATCTGATTCAGACACCAATCAATTCCCTAATTGGCACATATAGATACGACTTGTGATCTAAGATCATATTCAAAGAGAGAAGGCATCATAAACTTGCAGCAAAAAAGCCACCAGCCTTGTTCCTTAGCATCCACAACTATATGAAATCCTTCCAATGACTTTTTTGATAACTTAAAACAATATGTTTCCTGAAGCTTTGCGAACAGCTGCTATAAGGTAAAATGCATAAAAAGACATGTAGTCAACTTTACTGATTAATAATGAAGCTTTTCTTTCGGCCTCTTTCAATGATTTTGCTGTAAACCCACTGTATATGTTTGCAGCACGCGCTAAGATGTCTTTGATGTCGGATTTTCCAAGCCCTCCAGCATTAGTAAAAAATTTAAACCCATTTCTGTTGTATGGAAGATGGCTTGTTGTCATAAGAAAGTAATAGCACAATGAGAAAGCCGTACTACAATATTCACTTTTAAGAGTTTTTCTTTTATATTTGGTTTAAGATATATTACCTGTTATCATGATAGCTCAATTAACTAGACATAAGAAGTCTTCATTGTTTTTGTCGAGGGTACTATTGAACCTTTCCGTTGTGATGCTAGTCCTAACCAATATAAATCCAAACATCAAAAGAATGAATTTGTGAAAGAACGCTATAAAACGATAAGTTCATGATTAAGTAATCATACTCGATACCCGTAATGCACAACATCAAAGTCTGCACTGGCAATTCCCTGAGAAGCCGCATTCTGCAAAATAACACAGACATGTAGCATAATATATCTGTATAACCAGAAAAAACAAAATTGTAAAGTCCATCAAAGCCAACAGAAGGATCATTCAGAATATATGACTATATGAGTACAAGCAAAGAAGTATGAAAACTCATACAAAGGAGTCTAATACATCAAGGCCGTACCAGTTGGGATTATGGTTGTCTGTATGTCAATTCATTAAATTGCAAACTGATCCTGATCTGCATAACCAACACTTATTCTGCAACTCGGCTACATATAAGCTTGATGAGTTATTTTGAGTCAAAGCCCATTATTCTGAGCTGGAAAAAGCGGAGTGATGGGATAACGGCTCATCTTCCCACTACTTCCAGCCACGGGTCTGAAACAAAAAAATGTGGCATATAGGTAGAAAAGTCATACAACGTTTGAATGTTTTCACGCTCTATTAAACCCGCCCATTAAGTACTATATATAACATAGCAAACACTTGCATAACAGTTGAGCTTTTGTTAGACAATCGATCTTGGCGAATCGAAAACAACCAACAAATAGGCCCTCAAGTCGCTTATACAGTTGTTACATGTATAAACTGAATGTAACATTGTTCTCATATAATATAAAGTTAAGAAACCAGCTGACATACTTCCAAACATGTTCATTAGGCATTATTGATAGCATTCTAATATAACAGACATCTCTCTTATGTACCACAACATCCACAACCTATGTATATATCAAATTAGTGATGTCGATAATAGTGCATTTTAATGTATTCAAAGTTCTTCACATAATGAACTATTTTATTAGTTTTATTATATCGAAATACACATGGTTTCAGAAATAAAGTAGGGTAAAGGAAATTACCTTTCCGTAAACACTGCTTAAAATAGCCGCCTGGAACACAATTGGTCCCCTCACACATATCTCTCCACGAGGATATGGTTGATCATCCGATGTATAATTCATTTCAGGAACATCCACAAGCTTTACTTCTGAAACAGGATTTCAATATGCCAAGGCTTTGGGAAAACGTGAACGTGGCAGCCAGCAGAGGTAGATACCTGGTTATATAAAACATCAGTCACAATATAAATACCATTAATTTATTAGATTATATCAGATACCATATACTTCAGTGAAACAAAACTTGACTAATAAAGAAACTTAATATACCTAGGGTTTATTTTGCAAGACATAGAACCAAGAGAACCAACACGAGAATAGGGGACCACTCAAGTTGGCCTCTAGAAAATTCAGAACATTGCCGCATGGCATCTTCAATGCACAGAACCGGAGCTCCACTGCACCACGTTCCCCATCTTCATCACCAGAGACGACATAAATGGCCATTGGAAATGAATTGTCTTGAACTTCAGTTTTCGCTATTTTACGACGTGCAAGTGTCTCCCAGGTGCGACACATGGCGTATGGGCTGACCCACGACCCTGGAGCAAGGGCATAACCTTCACCAGCTTGAAGAAGATTGTGAATGAAGAAAGTTGAATTCTCATAATCACCAAACATGTGTAATATTTCAATGTAATCCTTATCGAATGACTGCATCATTAGAAAGAAAAAAACCAAGCAAATAAATTAAGAAATTCAATGGTTATCATGCAGTTATAAATTTCAATCAGGTATCAAGTCTGAGATGAACCTGTTGCAAAGGTTTTCGCATCCAACTTACAATTTGAACATCATGATCGTCTAGTGGAATTGGCCCTGAGTCAGGTAGCCGAACTTCTTTTGACTCAACTTGTGCTCTGTCAGAAGGCTTTGGAGGCTGCATACAAAATTTCATTAACTCAAATATGTAATCATGATCAAACAGAAACTTACAAATAACATGTCTAACATAATATGAAACAATAAACATACAACCGAACACATGACAAAAAGGGGGGAAACAAATTATGATAATAGGGTTTAGGGTTTGTCAAAAGATATGATGAATTGTCTGTATATAGTTTGTGGGATAAATTTTATAAAAACTAAACATATCAACAATAAACAGATTGGATTATTTATAGAATATATTAATTATGTTTTTGATATTAAAACACAAATCGAATGGTGGCTCAGTTGGTTTAACTAAGTGGATCTAAATCATAGATCATAGGTTCGAATCCTGCAACATACATAACTTTTATACAATTTTTGAAAATTCATGCCATGTAGGTGCCATGTCATCGTTGAGGTGTCGTCCAGTCACTATTTCATATTAATCCAGTTAGCCCCATATATAAGTTATAGATATATTTATTCAATATATATATAAGCATTTAATAGTTTAAATAAAAATAAAAATAATATTTTATTATTATTTTCGTCTTATTATCGGGCTAATGGGGTAATTACAATGTCTCGTTACTTTAATTCGTCTACGTCCAATAGCTTTTACCTCGACACTTAATCTTCCTTAAGATTCATCTTTCATTTTCTCAATTAAAATCGACACAACAAATGTAAATATTAAATGTTTAAGAAAAAGATTTCGAGAAATTACATCTTTCGTCTTGCATTAAATTTTCAAGTAAAATAACTATTTATTATTAAAATTTTGAAAATTTTACTCCTTTCTAGCAAAGTTTCTAAGTATAAATTTCTTTCGAAAAATCGGCATGACCCGTACGTCTTTATGACTTTTTCCAAGATCTTAAACCTTAATTCAAAACACTTTTTCACAAACCCGACGTTTTCCGACAAACACAATACCAATACCTTCAACATGTTTTATCAAACCGTAGCAAAATTACCCCTTTACATCCGACAAGTCCAACAAAAACTCTCTTAGTCCAACACAATTCCTTTAGTCCATGTATAAAGTCCACAAATTCATTTACTTGTTATTGGGTCTTATGGCCCTTTATGGTCTTAAATACTTAGCCCGATAGTGAAGACTTAGTCCATACCTCTTTTCATAAGCTCAAAATATAAACCCAAAATCCAATGGGCCTTAAGCCCATTAAGCCGAATCGAATATTAGCCATAAGCTTTTTATATAGCTCGAAAACCAAATAAGCTATAAGCTTAATATATAAGCCGAAAACCAAATAAGCTATAAGCTTAATATATGCCGAAAACCAAATAAGCTATAAGCTTAATATATAAGCCGAAAACCAAATAAGCTATAAGCTTAATATATAAGCCGAAAATTAAATAAGCCATAAGCTTAATATATAAGCCAAAAACCAAATAAGCTACAAGCTTAATATATAAGCCGAAATAAGCCGAATCCAATAAGCAAAAGCCCAAAACTAAAAACTAAGTCCAATAACCAAGTCCAAGTGGGCCGAGCCCACCTTGGTGTCGGACTAACGCAACCAAACACACCCTTCGGTTGGGCCAAGCCCACACCGAATCCACAACCACACGTGGGTTGGGCCGAACCCTCAAACGAGCCGGTTGGGACGAGCCCACACCGAAACAACCCGAACCGAATATCCCATAAGCCCAATAAGTTATAACTTAGCTTTTTGAATAAGCAAAACCTCAAAATAAGTCCTTATTAAGCACTTTTATAAAATGTAAAATTATCACAACAACCATTTTATTCAAATTCAAAAATCTTTTCCATTCTTTCTTTATAAGCCGACGCACAAGCACCCCATTTTCACATTTTTGCTTTCAAGTTTCGACCTTTTTGACGATCAACTTGTACAACTAGTGTCTAGACATCACCATAATCATAAAAGTACAACTTTAAATCAAAGTTTTTTGAAAAACTTACTTGTTTGACGAGTTTGGTTCGATCGTGACGCGCGAATAAAACTCAAAACCTTGTTTCTACAACCCGAAACTACTAGCTATCAACCCAATAATATATTCTTAACCCGTGTTATTGAGAAAATCTTCAAAATCTTTGTTTCTTTTCTTCCTTGTGGCTCGTTCGAATATAGAGAGAAAAAGAGAGATAATTTTTTTTTGTTATTTTGAAAATGAGAGAATTAATGAGAAATTTGTTAAGGTGGTAGAATATATGTGTACTAAGGGAACATCCTAGCAAATTTTTAGCCCTCTTGTCCCTTCTTATCCATTTGACCAAATGGATCCTAGGGAGGGTCTCGAGTCTTCCTTTTTGTGTCAGGATCACTTAAAAACTAACTTTTCATCTATTTAAAACGTCAACCAAACTTAGTTATCAATTCCATTGCGTTTAAAATCATTTTTCCATAAACCTGGGTTATTCACACGACACTTATCACATTAAATTGCTATAAAAATCCATTTTGAGCCGTTATCGGCCGACTCCGGACCGAAAACATGAATTTTTGACAAAACTCAACCGAACCTCGCTCATCCATTTAAAAATACTTCAAACCACAAAATAAGGCTTAGAAACTTATATTCAACCAAAATTTCACCTTTTTACGATCGTTTCAGTCTTTTACCGAATTTCACGAAAACAACCGTTTTTCTGATAATTTTTAAATCTCACACTCACGATTTATATTTTAAATCAACGTTATTTCACTATTATGAATTTATTAAATAAATAAACCCATTAACACGTACTCAACTTCATTAAATCTCCATACTTGAATAAACTGTCATGTCGGTAAGCGCTGCGTGATGATTTTTCGCTAAACACGAGAAAACTTACCGGAAAGCACAAAAAACTTCAAAACCACTCTAAAACAGAAAAATGAATCAAGAGCGATTCGTTTACAAACTCAAAACTTCATCAAATTCTCGGTTAAACCGAACCCACTTTTACATAAAATAGTCAACATAAGTCAACTTTTCAGCTTTCATCAGGAAAACTGACAAGATTGAAAGACTTCAAAATACAATACTATAATATTTTATAATACTTAACCTTGGAAATATTATCTACTATCACAATCTCACCCCCTTAAAGGAATTTCGCCCCAAAATTTAACTTAATTCATCAATTCACAACACTGACAGGAAATTTCATTCCTCAAAGAATCACATCAATCACTAGGATTTAGTCTTTTCAAGCTAGGTTTCTTGTGATCCCTCTAAAGACTAAGTCTTTCTACAGTCCAATCCTATACTTTCTCACGGTCAATCCATATCTTATCACAAAATTAAGATAGCCTCTCATGCTATCTTTTAGATTCATAATTTCTCAAACTTAGGTCTCACTGCCTCAGTCGGGTGTCAGGATACGATCATGTCCTCGACGTGATGACAAATCTATCAGAATTGGCATTGTCAAATCTTTCTGGTTATCCAACCAACAGGACTAACCCTACAGGGTATACGTCCTACACAATACGACTCACACTCTACTTTCTCAAGAACGCCCATGGTTCTTTACCAACACTTACTTACCCAAAATCCCCAAGTAAACCTTACTTGGTCAAACAATCCCGGCTCTACCTTTCTAGGAAGGTCGTTCCAAAATCTAAACCACATCATTATACGCTTTATATTTTTCCAAATCAATCCTACTCAACGGGTGTCTTAAATCTCATTTCACTTAGGTAGGTCAAAATACATCTCAAAAGCTTACACAGTTAAAAGTATGATCATGTTTCTCAATTGATCATCACAACTCTTTCCAATACTCCCCGCGGCCATTCACGGTCTATTACCTTCCTATTAGCTCTCCTAGCAAGACGGTATAATTGATCAGCCCGAATACATTTCGAGGTTACAAAATACACTAACTACATCGTACACCAAATCCTAGTAAGGAAGTGGGTATCCGCTTTATCACGAACAACCAATCGCAACGCACTTCCACACGGGCAAAACTGCATTGTCAAACTAACACGAATCAACACAAAATACCGCTATCCACGAATATCGGACAAAATTTTTCCTTCACTAATACGAATCGATTTCAGTACAAATCACCTAATAACTAGAATGATTCGTCATAACTATCAATACAAAAAGAAACTTTCCTAATCATAACCGACACTAACTGATGCTACCCGGTTTAGTGATATACACAAACTACTAGCCCAAATCTTACATACTCTACGCACCTCCTCTGGGCTCCTGCCCTCTCCTTATACTGTCAACAACCTTAGCCAACTCTAATCGTGCACGTCTCTCCTCAGCAAGCTATAACCGCAAATCCTGATTCTCTCCCTGTATATCACTAATGGCATGCCACAGAGCTGCTCTCTGTGCATCCGTATGACCTGCCCATGACTCCAGGGCTAACACTGGTCTCCATATTGCTCCAAATGTCACTACGACCCTCTCCTGCTTGTACTTTAAACTCCTAAACCGGTACCTCTGGGAGAAAATCTCATCCCTAACCACCCCTGACCTAGTAAATAATTCTCCTATGTCCCTATCATACCTCTCAAACAGAGCAAGCAATAGCTCCTCCAATTGTACTGCATAACCACGAATCAATCCCTTT
>BQNB010083645.1:17110-28980 GCA_026074375.1 Tanacetum coccineum | reverse complement strand
TTTAAGACTTGTGATATCATTCTTATTACATGTTATCTTATGTTGATAGAATGCCTCCTAAAAGGATGTCAACATCTGAAGCACCAGCTATGACTCAGGCTGCCATCAGGAAACTAGTTGATGACAGTGTTACCACAGCTCTAGAAGCACAAGCCGCTAACATGGCAAATACTGATAATACCACCAGACCAAGAGAAGCTCTTGTGGCAAGACAATTTAGCTACAAAGAGTTCATGAGCTGCCAACCTATCAACTTCAAAGGTACGGAAGGCGCTATTGGTCTCATCCGCTAGTTTGAAAGAACTGAAGCAGTGTTTTCCTGTAGCAACCGTATCGAATACTGCAAGGTGAAGTTTGTTAATGGTACTTTAACTGAAGAAGCTCTATCTCGGTGGAATTCTTTTGCCCAACCTATTGGAATAAAAGAAGCTTACAAGATTACCTGGATTAAATTCAAGAAACTTTTGATAAAGAAATACTATCCCTGAACTGAAGTCCAAATGATGGAAGACGAATTTTACCATCTGGCTGTGAAGGGGAATGATCTCAAGACATATGTGAGAAGATTCCAGGAATTGGCAACCTTGTGTCCCACTATGGTGCCAGATTATGAGAAAATGATTGAAGTTTTCATCAGGGTATTTGCCTTGAAGTATTAAAGGGAATGTTACCGCCTCTAACCTCAAACTCTAGAGGAAGCCATTAACATAGCCCAGAGGCTAATGGATCAGGTAATAAAGCACACTCCAGTGCAAGTATCAAGTGATCACAAATGAAAGTTTGACGACATAAGAACTTTCAACAACAACAACTACCGCAATGATAATAACAACAACTACAGTAACACCAACACAAACAACCACTACAATAATCACCAACTACAACAGAACAAAAGACAGGAAACCTTCAGGGCTTATGCTGCCACCCCAACTGAAAACAATTGGTATACTAGAAACCGTCCCTTGTGTAAGAAATGCACTCTACATCACACATGACCTTGCACTGTTAAGTGTAATACTTGCAACAAGGTGGGCCATCTGACTAAGAACTGCAGAAACAAAGGGCCAGCCAGTAGAAGTAATCTGCTACCAGTGACAGTTACTTACCATGCCTGTGGAGAAAAATGGCATTATGCAAATCAGTGCCGAAACACCACCACCAACAATGCCCAGAGAAGAGCCTACATGTTAAGGGAAAGGAATGCTCATCAAAACCCGAATGTAATTACGGGTATGTTCCTTCTAAACCAACATCTAGCTAGAGTATTATTTGATTCTGGAGCCGATAAAAGCTTCGTATCCATATCTCTTGCCTCTAAGTTAAATATTCCACCCATTACAATAGATACCTTTTACGATATCGAAATGGCTAACGGAAATTTAGTAAGCACAAACACCGTTATTCAGGGTGCAATCCTGACCTTATTAAACCAACCTTTCAAAATTGATCTTATGTCGATTAAACTCGGTAGTTTCGACGTCGTCATTAGTATGGATTGGTTATCTAAGTATCATGCTAGGATCATCTGTGACGAGAAAGTCGTCCACATTCCCATCGACGATGAAACATTAATCATTCGAGGTGACCAAAGTAAAACCCGACTAAATCTCATATCATGTATAAAAACCGAAAGGTATATATCCAGGGGATGTCAAGTTTCCGTAGCCCAAATAATGGAAAAGAAGTCGGACGAGAAACGACTAGAAGACATACCGGTAGTCAGAGAATTCCCAGAAGTTTTTCCTAAAGATCTACCTGGCTTTCCTCCCGTTCGTGAAGTAGAATTTCAAATCGATTTAATTCCAGGAGCGACACCTGTAGCCCGAGCACCTTATAGATTAGCTCCTTCAGAAATGTAGGAACTATCTAACCAACTTCAAGAGTTGGCAGACCGAGGTTTTATTCGACCAAGTACTTCACCTTGGGGAGCTCCTGTCTTATTTGTTAAAAAGAAATACGGATCTTTCAGAATGTGTATCGATTACCCAGAGTTGAATAAACTTACCGTAAAGAATCGTTACCCATTACCCAGGATCGATGACTTATTTGACCAACTTCAAGGTTTAAGTGTCTACTCGAAGATTAACTTAAGATCAAGCTATCATCAACTAAGAGTCAAGGATGAAGATATTCCTAAGACTGCTTTTAGAACAAGATACGGACATTATGAATTTCAAGTGATGCCATTTGGTTTAACTAACGCGCCTGCTGTATTCATGCATCTTATGAATCGTGTATGTAAACCATACTTGGATAAATTTGTGATAGTATTCATCGATGATATTCTCATCATGATATTCTCATCTACTCTCGTAACAAAGAAGAGCACGCAAATCATCTGAGAATAATCCTAGAATTACTCAAGAAAGATAAGTTGTAAGTTAAGTTCTCCAAGTGTGATTTATGGATTCATATCGTGCAATTTATTTGACACTTAATTGATAGTCAAGGACTTCATGTTGACCCTGCACACCCCCACCTCCCCCCAAGATTGAAGCAGTTAAGAATTGGGCATCTCCTACTACACCCACAAAAATACGTCAATTCTTAGGACTTTCTGGCTACTACCAGAGATTCATCGAAGGTTTTTCGAAGATTGCAAAGTCTTTGACTGAATTAACCCAGAAAAACAAGAAGTATATCTAGGGCGAAGATCAAGAGTCGGCTTTCTAATTACTAAAACAGAAGCTTTGTGAAGCTCCAATCTTAGCATTACCAGAAGGAAACGACGATTTTGTTGTTTAATGTAATGCATCTCATCAAGGTCTAGGAGCGGTGTTAATGAAAAGAGAGAAAGTTATTGCATATGCATCCCGACAACTCAAACCTCATGAAGAAAACTATACCACTCATGATCTCGAATTAGGAGCAGTAGTGTTCGCTCTTAAAATTTAGAGACACTATCTGTATGGCACCAAATGTACTGTGTTCACTGATCATAAAAGTCTTCAACACATCCTTGATCAAAAAGAGTTGAACATGAGACAACGTCGTTGGTTAGAATTGCTTGCAGATTATGATTGTGAAATTCGCTACCATCTTGGAAAGGCAAATGTTGTAGCAGATGCCTTAAGCCGGAAGGAACGAATCAAAACACTCTGAGTTAGATCATTAGTTATGACCATTCATCCAAACTTACCCTCACAAATTCTTAAAGCTCAAACTGAAGCACTCAAAGAAGAAAACATCAAGGCTAAAAACTAACGAGGAATGAATAAAGCCTTTGAAATACGTCTTGATGGAACTCGTTGTATTAAGAACCGAAGCTGGTTACCACTCTTTGGTAATCTAAAAGACTTGATTATGCATGAGTCCCATAAATCAAAGTATTTTATTCACCCGGGTTCTGACAAGATGTATCAGGATCTTAAGAAACTCTATTGGTGGCCTAACATGAAGGCAATCATCGTTGAATATGTTGGCAAATGTTTAACATGTTCTAGAGTTAAGGCAAAATGTCAGAAGCCATCTGGCTTACTAGTACAACTGGAGATTCCTATGTGGAAATAAGAGAGAATAACAATGGATTTTATCACAAAACTGCCTAAAACCTTAAACGGACATGACACAAGCTGGGTCATTGTCGATCGCCTTACCAAATCTGCACACTTCATCCCTACCTGAGAGACATATAGTATGGAAACCCTTACAAGGTTATTCATCAAAGAAATAGTCTCCCGGCATGACGTGCCAATATCTATCATTTCGGATCGTGACAGTCATTTCACATCCAGATTTTAGCAATTATTACAAAGTGCTTTGGGTGCTCAATTAGACATGAGTACAGCATATCATCTCGAAACCAATGGACAAAGTGAAAGGACCATTTAAACACTCGAAGACATGCTTTGAGCCTGTGTTATAGATTTTGGAAAAGGATGGGAAAACACTTACCATTGGTAGAATTCTCATACAATAACAGTTACCATGCCAGTATCAAGGCAACACCATTTGAGGCACTTTATGGTCAAAAGTGCAGATCACTTGTTTGCTAGGCCGAAGTTAGAGATGTTCAACTTATAAGACCAGAAATAATCCATGAAACCACTGAAAAGATAGTACAAATTCAACAATGCTTGCAAGCTGCAAGAGACCGACAGAGAAGTTATGCCAATATAAGACGAAAGCCTTTAGAATTTCAAGTCGAAGATCATGTTATGTTGAAAGTATCAACTCGTAAAGGTGTCATCCGATTCGGAAAATGAGGAAAGCTTAACCCCCGGTACATTGGACCATTCTAAATCCATGAACGGATTGGCCCAGTGGCATACAAACTAGAGCTTCCTGAAGAGCTTAGTAATATCCACAATACTTTCCATATTTCTAATCTAAAGAAATGCTTATCTGACGAATCCCCTGTCATTCCAATGAAAGAGCTTCGACTTGATGACAAACTCAACTTTGTAGAAGAACCAGTAGAGATTATGGATCGAGAAGTCAAGCAACTGAAACAAAGTCGTATTCCTATAATCAAAGTAAGATGGAACTCTAAAAGTGGACCAGAATTTACGTGGGAATGCAAAGATCAAATTTGTGTTAAGTATCCACATCTGTTTTCACACATCACTCCGGCATCCAACTAAATCTCGGGGCGAGATTTCTTTTAAAGGAGGGAGACTATAACAACCCGTAATTTTCATCAATGTAAATATACATCTATTAAAATAGATGCACTGTAATATCTATCTATTATATATATATACCACCTTTTTACAAGGAAATTTTTACTTTATCTCGTTATGCAACGTAACTTGCATCTCTAAAGTAAACGAGCTCACGCAACCTCTACCAATGCCATCTCTATCTATGTTTATATCATGTAAACATCCTAATATGTCAAGTCTATATCTTAATATCATTTTTACCAAGTACATTATCCATTTAACGTACTTTTCAAAACGTTATATCAAAACAAGCATTAAACGTTAACGTTTATATCAAAACCCTAATTATATGTAATGTATACATATAAAATAAATGTACAAGCCTTTAAAGCATGTGTACAAGTATCATAGCACAACATTTTAATATATTTTCCCTCCTGAATCAAGTTACAACTTTCTAAAGCTCAATGTACAAGTTAATAATGCAAGAAAGTCAAATTAGGTCATTTTACCTCCTAAATCACTTTGGTTTCTTACCACCACTTTAACACAAGGTACAAGCACTTAATGCATGACTTCTAAACCCTAAACCTAATCCCTAAATCATTCTAAAACCTAATCTAAAACCCTAAACCCTAAACAAAACCCTAAAACCCTAATTTCACTTTAAACCTAAAACTAAACCCTAAACCTTAAAACTAAGCCCTAAACCTTAATCCTAAACCCTAAACCTTAATCCTAACACTAATCCTAAACCCTAAACTATCTTAAACCCTAACCCTAACTAGAAATTAAAACCCTAAACCCTAACCCGAAATGAAATGAACCCGACACCCCTTTTCTTGCATTTTTACCCATTTTAAGCAACCAAGCACCTCAAGCAAGCATCCTAGCACCTCTATGACATCACCAAGCAGCTTATAAGCACCTGCACGAATTTGATCATTCAGCGTTGCATGTAAATTCTGGTCCTCTTTTAGAAGTTCCATCTTACTATGATTATAGGTATACGACTTTGTTTAAGTTGCTTTTGACTTCTCGATCAATAATTCACTTGTTTTATAACAAAAAGTTGAGTTTGTCTTCAAGTCGAAGCTCTTTTCATTGGACATGACATGAGATTCGTCAGTATAGCATTTCTTTTAGATTAGAAAATGTGGGAAATTAATTTGAATCATTACTGAGCTCTTCAGGAAGCTCTAGTTTATATGCCACCAGGCCAATCTGTTCAAGGATTTTGAATTGTCCAATGTACCGAGGGTTAAGCTTTCCTCGTTTTCCGAATCAGATGACACCTTTACGAGGTGATACTTTCAACATAACACGATCTTCAAATTGAAATTCTAAAGGCTTTCGTCTTATATTGGCATAAATTCTCTACCGGTCGCTTGCAGCTTGCAAGCGTTGTCAAATTTGCACTATCTTTTCAGTGGTTTCATGGATTATTTCTAGTCCTGTAAGTTGAACATCTCCAACTTCGGCCCAGCAAATAGGTGATCTGCACTTTTGACCATAAAGTGCCTCAAATGGTGCTGCCTTGATACTGGCATGGTAACTGTTATTGTATGAGAATTCTACCAATGGTAAGTGTCTTTCCCATCCTTTTCCAAAATCTATAACACAGGCTCGAAGCATATCTTCGAGTGTATGAATGGTCCTTTCACTTTTTCCATCGGTTTCAGGATGATATGCCATACTCATGTCTAATTTAGTACCCAAAGCATTCTACAATGATTGCCAGAGTCTGGATGTGAAATGACTGCCACGATCTGAGATGATAGATATTGGCATGCCGTACCGGGAGAGTATTTCTTTGATGTATAACCTTGTAAGGGTTTCCATACTATCTGTCTCTCGGGTAGGGACGAAGTGCGGGTATTGGTAAGGTGTTCAACCAATGGACCTGATTGTGTATGTCTGTTGATGTTTTGGACAATTTTGTAATGAAATCCATTATGATTCTCTCTCTTTCCACATAGGAAATAGGAATCTCTGGTTGTACTAGTAAGCCGGATGGCTTCTGACATTCTGCCTTAACTCTAGAACATGTTAAACATTTGCCAACATATTCAGCGATGATTGCCTTTATGTTAGGCCACCAATAGAGTTTCTTTAGATCCTGATATATTTTGTCAGAACCCCAGTGAATGGAATACTTCAATTTATGGGACTCATGCATAATCAAGTCTCTCAGATTACCAAAGAGTGGTAACCAACTTCGGTTCTTAATACAACGAATTCCATCAGGACGTATTTCAAATGCTTTATCCATTCCTCATAAGTTATCGGCCTTGATGTTTTCTTCTTTGAGTGCTTTAATTGAGCTTTAAGAATTTGTGAGGGTAAGTTTGGATGATTGGTCATAACTAATGATCTAACTCGGAGTTGTTTGATTCGTTCCTTTCGGCTTAAGGCATCTGCTACAACATTTGCCTCTCCAGGATGATAACAAATCTCATAATCGTAATCTGCGAGCAATTCTAACCAACGGCATTGTCTCATGTTCAACTCTTTCTGATCAAGGATGTGCTGAAGACTTTTATGATCAGTGAACACAGTACATTTGGTGTCATACAGATAGTGTCTCCAAATTTTAAGAGCGAACACAACTGTTCCTAATTCGAGATCATGAGTGGTATAGTTCTTCATGAGGTTTGAGTTGTCGGGATGCATATGTAATAACTTTCTCTCTTTGCATTAACACCGCTCCCAGACCTTGATGTGATGCATCACAATAAACAACAAAATCTTCGTTTCCTTCTGGTAATGCTAAGATTAAAGCTTCGCAAAGCTTCTGTTTTAGTAATTAGAAAGTCACTTTTCGACTTCTAATTGAACCCATATTCCAAGCAGGGGGTGTGCCGCCCTCACCACTTGAATCTTCATGGCTTTTGTTGGTTTGTTGCAAAGGTTTTATCACCTCCTGATCATCATCACAGTACCATCACCACAACATCATAGCCTTGTCCCCATTATACTCATACATCTTTATCTTTAGCATCATTGCCTTTGTTAACCATCATGGTTGTAGGGTTCATCATGAACCGGGGTTTCAAGGTTGGTTTTCTTCTCTTTTCTTCTCGATTTCTTATGAACACAAAATGTGTTCTTCTTTCTTTTATAACAAAACCGCAGCCATGTTTTCTTCTTCTTCTTTCTTTCTGTTCTTCTCTCTTGAATCTGCCTTTTTTTTCTTCTTCTTTGTTAACCACCAGTCTTTGGTGGTAACCGTCTCTCTTATCTTTCTTTCTCATCGGCATTCATGGCAGATTCTTGAGTGATGATTGAACATGAATTGGTATGTTGTTTTGATTCCTTCTCTCTGATACCACTGTTTACAGGTTTTGAATTCTTATTTCCAGGATCGAAATAATAAAACAAGCATCATGACAATCATACAAGAATTAATAGGAAGGCAACAAGGAAGATTGGAGAGGGGGTTGTGAACCCATTCTGATAACACAGAAATATATAATATTTTATATAATATATAAGTATTATTATAATGTGTATAAATATTTTTCGTATATATTATAAATATATTGAATAACTGGGTTTACAAATCTGTTACAGCAATACTATAAATAACTTATCTAAAAGACACCATGAAGAGACACTGTTGCTTCCATCTCTTCATACCAACAGGTTTCTATGAAACCTCACGACTCTTAACTTTTTACCTGCCAAACAAACTCGCCTTTTCCTTTATTTGTTGTGCCGTGCTTCTCTGTTGGGTTGTGCAAGTGTGCTTTAATTTCGGCCCAACCTAAAAAGGTTTTTAAATTGGACTTTAATTCAACAATCTAACTTTAACCCATTAAACAAATATTTATGGATTAATCCTTCCAACAGATATTCATGCATGATCAAGTCCCTTAGATTACCAAAGAGTGGTAACCAACTTCGATTCTTGATACACCGGGTTCCATCAGGACGTATTTTAAATGCTTTGTCCATTCCTCGTAAGTTTCTTCACTTTGAGTTTCGTTCTTTGAATCGCCTCAGTTTGGGCTTCGAGGATTTGTGATGGAAATTTAGGTGAAGGGTCATAACTTGGCAGTTTTTGTCTGTTTTTGGTCATTTAAGCTCGTTTTCAGAGGTAAAAGATATGTGTAATTAAGCACTTATCAGGTAGCGAATCTCACAATCGTAATCTGCGAGCAATTCTAGCCAACGGCGTTGTCTCATGTTAAACTCTTTCTGATCAAGAATATGCTGAAGACTTTTATGATCAGTGAATACGGTACACTTTGTGCCATACAGATAGTGTCTCCAAATTTTAAGAGCGAACACTACTGCTCCTAATTCGAGATCATGTGTGGTATAGTTTTCTTCATTAGGCTTGAGTTGTCAGGAGTCTAACCCGAGGATAAGGAGAAGGGAGGAGCTTAGGAGGAGCTCTATTAAGGAACAGAAGCATTAGGAGCTTAAGGCAGTGCAAAAAGTAGGATAGAGAGCTAATTAACAAGGACGTATAAAGATAAACTAAGGTAAGAAGGCTGGATAAGGAGGTATCTTGGTAACAGGAAAAGGTAGGTAAGGAACACAAGGGAGCTACCAAGGACACCAAAGAGAGGTGGAGTGCTTAGGATTTTGAAGGAGCTAGAACAGGAAAAAATAGTAGGTATATAATGGAGCTAGGGGAGCAAGTAGGTAATTAATATAGTCAAAAAAAGAACCCAGGAGCTCAGCCTAGGAGGAGAGGAGCAGGAGCCAAAGGGCAGTTTAAGGTAGGTCATAAAAAGCAAGGTTAGGAATAAGAAAAATGAAAATGGAGGAGAAGGAGGAGGAGTAGTTATTATTACAGAGAGGTTAAGGAAGGAGCAAGACGGTATTAGGAGAAGAGGGCCCAGGATGCTTATGAAAATAAGCTCAGGAGCTTAAAAGGAGTCAACAATTTACAGGTATTAGTAGGAGGTAAATAGGAGCTTAAAATAGGCTTTTTACAGGATTATTCATTTACAGTATAATTAAGGAGGATAAGGAAGCCTTTAAGGGAAGTACTAAAACTAGTTAGGACCCCCCCTGAAAGGAGCCAGTTAGAAGGAAGGAGGTTTCTATAGGATTAGGAGCTAGATGCTCTAAGGAGCTAGGTTAAAGGTCATGTTTAAGGTCAAGGAACCGCTTACGGACAGGAAGGTACAGGAGGTAGGAGAAAAGAGGAAGGAATAAGAGAAGGTGTTAGGAGATAATCATATATAGGTGCTTGGCTACAGGTGTCGCTCCTGGAATTAAATCAATTTGAAATTCCTACTTGACGAATGGGAGGAAGGCCAGGTAGATCTTCAGTAAAAACTTTTAAGAATTCTCTTACTACCGGTATGTCTTCTAGTCATTTCTCATCCGACTTCTTTTCTATTATTTGGGCTACGAAAACTTGACATCCCCTAGATATATACCTTTTGGTTTTTATACAAGATATGAGATTTAGTCGGGTTTTATTTTGGTCACCTCGAATGATTAATGTTTCACCGTCGATGGGAATATGGACGACTTTCTCGTCACAGATGATCCTAGCATGATACTTGGATAACCAATCCATACCAATGACGACGTCGAAACTACCGAGTTCAATCGGCATAAGATCAATTTTGAAAGGTTGGTTTAACAAGGTCAAGATTGCACCCTGAATAACGGTGTTTATGCTTACTAAGTTTCTGTCAGCCATTTTGATATCGTAAAAGGTATCTATTGTAATGGGTGGAATATTTAGCTGAGAGGCAAGAGATATAGATACGAAGCTTTGATTAGCTCCAGAATCAAATAATACTCTAGCTAGATGTTGGTTTAGAAGGAACATACCCGTGACTATGTTTGGGTTTTGATGAGCATTCCTATCCCTTAGCATGTAGGCTCTTCCTTGGGCATTGTTGTTGGTGGTCTTTTAGCACTGATTTGTTTAATGCCCTTTCGCTCCACAGGCATGGTAAGTAACTGTCACTGGTAGCAGATTACTTCCAGTGGCTGGCCCTTTGTTTTTGTAGTTCTTAGTCAGATGGCCCACCTTGTTGAAAATATTACACTTAACTGTGCAAGGTCTTGTGTGATGCAGAATGCATTTCTTACACAAGGGACGGTTTCTAGTATATCTATTATTTTCAGTTAGGATGACAGCATAAGCCATGAAGGTTTCTTGTCTTCTGTTCTGTTGTGGTTGGTGATAATTGTAGCGGTTGTTGGTGTTATGGTAGTTTTTGTTATTATCATTACGGTAGTTGTTGAAAGTTCTTCTGTTGTCAAACTTTCATTTATGATCACTTGATACTTACACCGGAGTGTGCTTTGTTACCTGATCCATTAGCCTCTGGGCTATGTTAATGGCTTTCTCTATAGTTTGAGGTTTAGCGGCGGTAACCTTCCCTTCAATACATCGAGGTAATCCCCCGATGAAAACTTCCATCATTTTCTTAAAATCTGGCACCATAATGGGACACAAGGTTGCCAATTCTTGGAATCTTCTCACATATGTGTTGAGATCATTCCCCTTCACAGTCAGATGGTAAAATTCGTCTTCCATCTTCTGGACTTCAGTTCGGGGACAATATTTCTTTAACAAAAGTTTCTTGAATTCAACCCAGGTAATCTTGTAAGCTTTTTTAGCCCAATAGGTTGGGCAAAAGAATTTCACCAAGATAGAGCTTCTTCAGTTAAAGTACCAGTAGCAAACTTCACCTTGTAGTCTTCGGTACAGTTGCTACGGGAAAACACTAATTCAGTTCTTTCAAACCAGCGGATAAGACCAATAGCGCCTTTTGTACCTTTGAAGTTGATAGGTTGCCAGCTCATGAACTCTTTGTAGCTACATTGTCTTGCCACATGAGCTTCTCTTGGTCTGGTGGTATTATCAGTATTTGTCATGTTAGCGGCTTATGCTTCTAGAGCTGCAGTAACACTGTCAGCAACTAGTTTCCTGATAGATGTTGACATCCTTTTGGGAGGCATTCTATCAACATAAGATAACACGTAATAAGAATGATATTACAATTCTTAAAATGATTAAAGTTTAAAAAAATAAAAAAATAAACATTGTCACAATAGTGATATCGAAATCATAGATAATTCATATCAAATAAGTATCTATGATTTATTTTGAAATCATGGTATGATTCATAACGATGGAGACGGAGATGATGATATAAGATAAGTTGTTTTATGATGGATATATCGGTATTATGAATTCTCCCTGCTGATGAATTCTCCCAACACCTTAGTGATGATGATGTATCAAACCATGAAGATGCATCAGACAATGGTGATGCAACCAAT
>BQNB010083645.1:0-16949 GCA_026074375.1 Tanacetum coccineum | reverse complement strand
TCTCTTTTGCAATACAACTTGAGGTTTTGGCAGTTTTGGCCCCTCAAGTTGTATTTTCTTGCTTTGCTGACTTTTGACTTTGTCCTTTTCTACTCCGTGCTTGGAATTGCTTGCTTTTGGCTTTCTTTTTGTCCTTTTCTTGAATATCCGTTCCTGCACAATACGAATACAAACATACAAATACAATGTATTTTTGGTACGTTTTTAGTCATTTAAGTCCGTATATAGTGGAAAATGGTATGTGTAATTAAACACATATCACATTCACGTGGACCCATCTAAGATTGAGTCCATCAAGGATTGGGCATCGCCCAAGACTCCGACAAAGATTCGTCAATTTCTAGGTCTTGTTGGCTATTACCGATGATTTATCGAAGGTTTCTCGAAGATTGCCAAACCTATGACAAAGTTGACTCAGAAGAACGTGAAGTTTGATTGGCGTGAAAAAGCAGAAGCTGCATTTCAGCTGTTGAAGCAGAAATTGTATAGTGCACCGATCTTAGCTTTACCCGAAGGTAGTGAAAACTTTGTGGTTTACTGTGATGCTTCTCCTAAAGGATTGGGCGCAGTTTTGATGCAAAGGGAGAAAGTCATAGCCTACACATCACGCCAACTTAAGATTCATGAGAAGAATTACACTACACATGACTTAGAGCTTGGAGCTGTAGTGTTTGCTCTCAAAATGTGGAGACATTATTTGTACGGCACGAAATGCGTTGTGTTCATTGATCATAAGAGCTTACAACATATTCTTGATCAGAAAGAGTTGAACATGAGACAACGTAGATGGTTGGAGCTATTGAGTGACTACGACTGCGAGATTTGTTATCATCTAGGAAAGGAGAACGTGGTGGCGGATGCCTTGAGCCGAAAGGAATTGATTAAGCCAATACGAGTTCGAGCTTTGGTTTTGACGATTGGTCTGAACCTTCCTGTGCAAATTTTAAACACTTAAGCTGAGGCGAGAAAGCAAGAGAATTTTGGAACCGAAGATCTGTGTGGTATGATTAAGAAGCTAGAGCAACGTACTGATGGAATATTATGCTTGAATGGGAGAAGTTGGATACCTTATCGAGGTAAATTAAGAGAGTTGATTATGCATGAATCGCATAAGTCAAAATATTCAATTCATCCTGGATCGGACAAGATGTACCAAGATTTAAAGAAACTGTATTGGTGGCCGAATATGAAAGCAGAAATTGCCACCTACGTCAGTAAATGTTTGACATGTGCCAAAGTCAAGGCCGAATGCCAAAAACCATCCGATTTGTTGGTTCAACCTGTGATCCCAGTATGGAAGTGGGACAACATTACTATGGATTTTGTTACTAAGTTGCCAAAGACGTCGTCTGGTCAAGATACAATTTGGGTAATTGTTGACCGACTCACAAAATCTGCTCATTTCTTACCAATGAAGGAAACTGACTCAATGGAGAAGTTGACAAGACAATACTTGAAGGAAGTAGTCTCGACGCATGGAGTGCCGGTTTCGATTATTTCTAATCGAGACAGTAAGTTCACATCTCAATTCTGGAAATCGTTGAACAAAGCCCTAGGTACTCAATTGGATATGAGTACGACTTACCATCCACAGACTGATGGTCAAAGTGAAAGAACCATCCAAACTCTGGAGGACATGCTACTTGCTTGTGTGATTGATTTTGGGAAAGGTTGGGATAGACACCTACCTTTGGTGGAGTTTTCCTACAACAACATTTATCACACTAGTATCAAAGTTGTACCGTTTGAAGCTCTCTATGGCCAAAAATGTCGATTGCCTATTTGTTGGGCTGAGGTTAGAGACGCTCAGCTCACTGGTCCGGAAATTGTTCATGAAACAACTGAGAAGATCATTCATATCAAGAAGTGTATTCAAGCTGCACGAGATAGACAGAAGAGCTATGGAAATGGGTGATACGTTTTGGCAAACGGGGGAAGCTGAACCCTCGCTGTATTAAACCATTTAAGATTCTTGCTAAAGTAGGAACGCTTGCTTATCGACTTGAACTCCCAGAGCAATTAAGCCAAGTTCATAGCACTTTTCATGTTTCCAATTTGAAGAAGTGTTTTGTAGACGAACCACTAGCTATTCCGCTGGATGAGATCCAGATTAATGACAAGCTTAATTTCCTTAAAGAACCAGTTCAAATTATGGATCGAGAAGTTAAACGGCTAAAGCAAAATCGTATTCCAATCGTGAAGGTCCGTTAGAATTCGAGACGAGGACCGGAGTTTACTTGGGAGCGTGAAGATCAGATGAAGAAAAAGTACCATCATCTTTTCGTTAACCCTTAGTCCACGTCTTAAGCTTTGAGGACAAAGCACTTTTAACGAGGGAAGAATGTCACACCCTGAGAATTTCAGGTCAATATTTTAAACTTTACCGATCATTATTTTTAACTTTTATACGTTACGTTTGAATATGGCAGTTTACCGGGAAGTTAACCCGCGTAAATCTGAAAAACGTCATCGGACGCGTTTCGACTTTAGATTTTGATTAGTTTAGATATTATATGAGTTATTTTATCTTTTCTAAGTGTTTTGTAGTTTACGATCACTTCCGGTATTTATTTTTACGCTTTAACGTTTAAATTATGTTTTTCGCGTTTGTAACCTAACGGAACCTCGAAAACTCGAAATCTTTTCGTGTAAACTTTAATTATCCTTTATCTCATGTTTTTAAGCCAAAAATTTCATTCATGTCCCCCCTCTTGTCATATATTGACGCCTAAACCAAACCAAATGCACTATAAGTCTCGAAATTAATTCAAGATCATCTTTTATTTGAATTTCTCATGCGTGTGATGGATAGTGACACATGAGAGTGTCATTCTCATGCACATTTGCTCAAGTTAAACAAAACATGTGATACTTACACACTTTGACCTCATTTAACTAAGCTTGAGCCTAAATAATGAACCATGACTCAAAATTTTAAACCATATGGTCCTTGTGGTGTTGTTTCGGCCGAACCACACACACACCTTTGGTGTGTGTTGGTCACCTATACCACTTGGCTATTTAAGCATCTCATTCTCACACTTAGGGTTCATCTCATTTCTAAAGTCACCAACAAGAAAATTTTCTCTCCCTTTTCCTTTGTTCTTAGCCATGGCCATACAAACACCCTTTTAGGGTTTTCATATCTTTGATTTTTTGCATAATCCAAGCATACAAGGTTCATTTCTAAGAACATCTAAGGTGGTTTGAAGTATTGGTTCTTTGATTTCAAGGGTCTTTTAAGAATTTATAAATTAGGGTTTCAAGATTTGTTGTTGGGTTTTATAGATCTAGTATTTTGGGGTATAGATCTTGTGATTTCTCTTCTTGTTTTTCATTCTTGTAAGTGTCTTGATCTTTTTTGTGGTTTACTTATGTTCTTTCATATATGTTCAAGATTCATACATCCATATGTTATGTTTTAATTTTTAAAAGATTATAAAACAAGATTTTATAAATAATGATGTTACTTTGTTTCACTAGTTAAATATTATGTTCTTGGTGAGATAAAAGTTGAGTGAGAGTTGCAACAATAGAAATGAAAGGATTAAGTTAGTTTTAGGTGTGGTTTTGTTGTGGTTTAGTTTTGAATGGAGACTAGACTAGATTAAGCACTATTGTGAAGTTTGGTGTGATTTTTGGAAGCATTTGCGAAAAATGATGTTGTTGATCCGAAATGGTTTTGAGGTTTTGAGAGACTTAGGAATGTTTTCATTAGGCGTAAAAGTAGTTTTTGGAGAGCTCGTTTTGAATAGATAGTTTTTCATATATCGCACACTAAAATTGGACTTAAAACGGCCAAGTTATAGCCAAATGAAACTTGAAACATTTTTTTGGCAAAACCAAATGAATAGTTGCTGATGTGAATAGTAAAATGAGTTTTCGGACACATTCGAGATATTTTGAGCTTTTAAAACACTAGCAAAACATATAGTAACACATATATATTTATTAGTATCATTTAAAGATGTCGTTAACATATTTTAGGAAAAGCGTTAAGGTTACTAAAAATAGTAAGTTTGGTGAATTTTAGCAATATGGACATGGAAGTTAAACGTTTAGATTTCTCTAGTGCACTTAAAGAAATATGGATTAAGCAAATATAGGGGACGGTATTAACGTCCCGAAACTAAAAACTTTCCTAAATCAGAAACTTACTAAAAATAGTAAATTTTGGTTAAACGCCGAAACTTAACGAAAAACTATATGATTTTATTTCGTCATGATTTGATAATCAAACCAAAGTAAACACACATGGATGTCTTTTGGTGATGAACATATTGTGTAATTCTTGGCATACTTTCCGTGTTTCTAAGACGCGATATTATTCTAGGTCGCGGCTAGATTTCTATATCATCTCTTACTTGCGTGATTTAGCATTGCTCATCTTGCTAAGGTGAGTTCATAGCCCCACGTTTTACTATCTTTACTTTACTATTTTGGGGTGAGAAACATTGCTTGTTTTAAACTATGGACACAGTTACTTTACGTTACCTTTTCCTGATTATGTGTTGCCTAAGTAGCGAATTGACCACTAATGCCCGAACTATCATGAACCGTCAATTGCTTAACCGACGGACTGGTTAAGTAAGCGTGAATGTTGTAAATAGATCTATTGGGACTAATTATCCCTATCCGGGTGAGTAGCGCTCACTACCCACGGGGCTCCCGATAAACGAATATATACCATGTCGGATTTCACTAGGTTGGTCAGATACATTTAGGGCAATTAATTCTTGTTTGGCATATAATATGCTTCCTTTTAATTGAGCTTCGGTGTCATGAGCTTAGCGCAACAGTAAATACTTTTTATGTGGAGTTGTATTTGTTATAACTGTCACATGCGTACTGCAAACTTGTGGTCCACTTTTAATACTAAATTCAAACATATGAATTTACCAACTTTATGTTGACGTTTTAGCATGTTTTTCTCAGGTACTTAGCTGTGAATGTCTTTGCTTGCTTTATGGTGTTGCCTTGCATTGGACCAATTTTCAAGAATTATTATTATCTATGTTAACATCATTGTCAAACTTTAAAACCTTCTATTCGCTTCCGCATATTACCTTTGAACTTATGTATAACCTTAACTATTTTAAATTAATGTAACGATGTTGGATTTTCAAACGTACCCTTAGAGGTTGTTCTTTGTATCTTGTGTGATGTATATTATGACGTCACGCCCCCGGACACGTGTTTTCGACTAGGCCCTGATTGGGGGTCTGACAGCTTAGTACCGGAAAAAGTGTAAGCGACGTGTGCGATTTTCTCCGCCTAAAGGGATCTTGTTTTTATAGTGAAGATAACTCTCAAGTTGGGTACTTAGGGAGTGGAGTAGGGCGAAGAGGATCTTCGTAGCCGAACCACTATAAATCATTGTGTCATCGGTTTGATCTTTCTTATCTTTACTTGTTTATATTTCGTAGATTAGTTACTTACTTATTCCATCGCTACCATGAACACATGTGTATATCTCTTGAGTTCACATAAGTTGACAATCTAAGTTTTAATTTTAAAACGGTAAAAACTATTCAGCCCCCCTTTTAGTTTCCATAATTGGTATCAGAAGTCAAGGTCACCCAAGATCTTAACGTATATTGTACATTAAAGCTTGAATCGATCTATGGATTCGGATAAATATCTAGAAGGGCAATCTATGCAAAGACCACCTCTTTTTGAAGTGATCATTTTATTATTTGGAAAAATAGATTTGAAACTTATGTGAAAGCAAAAGATTTAGATCTTTGGCATATTATCTTGAATGGTGATTTTCCACCGGTTGCTAGAAACAAAGAAACCCAAGTTTTAGAAATGGTTCCTTTTGAATAACAAGATGATGATCTTAAAAAGAAACTTGCTTAAAATAATGAAGCTAAAATGGTTCTTTATAATGCTTTACCTAAAAAGGAATACGAAAGAATTTTTATGTGCAAAATGGCTAAAGATATTTGGCAATTGTTGTTAATCACACATCAATGTAATAGCCAAGTAAAGGATAATAAAATTGATCTTCTTGTTCAACAATATGAACAATTTACTATCCTTGAAGAAGAATCTATTGATAGCGGTTTTGCTAGATTTAACACTATTATTACTAGTCTTAAAGCTCTTGATGAAGGTTTCTCTAGCAAGAACTAAGTTAGGAAGTTTCTAAGGCCTACATCCTAAATGGAGAACAAAGGTCACGGCGATTGAAGAATCGAAAGATTTATCATCACTAGCTCTAGACGAGCTTATCGACAATCTAAAAGTACATGAAGTAGTCATGGAAAAGGATTTCGAAATTTATAGAGGCAAAAAGGAAAGAGTTGAGTCCATTGCCTTGAAAGCTAATAAAGAGTCTAGTGATGATGAAACCTCGACATCCGAAAGCGATGACGAATAATATGCTATGGCCGTAAGGAATTTTAAAATGATCTTTAGAATAAAGCGTAAATTTGTTAGGCAACCAAGAGAAGAAAAGAAGTCATTCCGACTGATAATGCTCCAAATATACATAAAATATCCCTCGAAAATACACTAAATATATACGTTAACGCATGAGATATTGCAAAGTTTGCTTGTTTGTTGTGTAATATTCATTTCAGGACCAAAAGTGACGAAAAGGACTAACGATGCAAAGAAATCCAGTTTAATGCATTAACGGTCGTTACAAGAAGAATCTAGAAGAGAATCCAAGGAGGAATTAATGAACAAAGCCAAAGTGCGGCACGTAATTTATTTTGTGCGGCGTACTTCAAGACGAAATAAATGTCATTCAATTAAATACCAAGTACGGCGCACTTTTTCCCAAGTGCGGCGCACTTTAAGCATTAGTTACAGAAATATCATCAAGAGTGTAATTATTATGCAACTCTTGAGTCGCCTAATCATTGTACCTGCTACTACCCTCAACCATAAAAATAGGACACAAATTTTGGGAGCAAATCATCCCATTCTTCATCTCTCAATCATCAATTCTCAATTTCTAGTGATCTTAGTAGTTCTAAGGAGGTTTTGAAGGTTAACCATCACCTTCATCACTTTTCAGGTAGAGAAGGAAGTGAAGCATAGCTGAATCTCAGAAAGTTGGAGCTGCTAGTGTTACTATAGTCAAGTGTTATTTTATTCTTGGAAGGAGTTGTAAGATTTGGAACCTTTACTCTTGAAATTTGGTAAAAACATGTTTCTATCCTTTGATAATATGAATATTGGATTTATCATGATTGTTATATGTGTTGTTATTATGATTGTTGAGTAGATTAACATGTTTGGTTAGGAACTATATGATTATTATGGATCAAACTTGACTTTTTAAATGAACTTTTGATATGAATAATATAAGCTTGAAGCTTTTGAACTTGGACTCTTTAATCTTCGTTTGATCACCACTTATCCAGGATATAGGTCAAAAGACTCTAGTTAAGTGATTGATTTCCAAGTTGTTTATCTATGACAACTAGACCTTAGCCTTGTGAGGATTGGCTAAGTAAACGAACATTAACCTTAGTACAAAAGGGTTTAATGCTAAACCACATGTCTAACAAACTTGGTATAGCAAGTTTATAGTACTCATTATCAAACACGAATCACACTTAAAGCATTTTAATAATAAAAGATAAAGGCCGAAAGGGTTTTTCATTATGAACAATAGATAATCTTTCTAAGTAACTAAACATTCTTAAATCGATTATAATTACATTCGTGAATCATTCATCTACTCAAGTTTATCCATAATGTTTCTTGTTCCTTAACCAAACATGTCCTTATATCATTGAATCAAGCCATTATCTTTAGACCGTGACAGTCTATAAGATAATCCTTTTTTTGTAAAATTATCGATTTTCTTAGAATACCCAATCCCGTGGAACGACCTGGTCTTACCTAAAAAGATTATACTACATACGTGGGTTATACTTCTACCTGTGTGTTTCCATCTATTAAACGATAATTCTAGTATTATAGATTTAAAGCTTTTGAAACACATCAAAGTTTTTGGCGCCGCTGCCGGGGATTGATTTCATTCTTGAATTAGTCATTATAATTTTACAAACCAAAAATTTTCAAACTCGCCGTACAGTTTTCTGGCAAACTGACCAAATTTTCTTCAGAAAGTGCGTCGCACATAGCAATTGTGCGCCGGTCTTTTCTGCAAAATTCAAAAAGTACGCCGTACTTATACCAAGTACGAGGCACTTCATGCCCTTTTACAAATCAGATTCAGTTTTAGGAGGAAAGCATCAAAAACCAAAAACTGTAATTTGACCATTTGGAGATATGGAATTTATTCCTTATGTTTATAGTTGTCAACATCTTGTATTATAGCATATTGTGCATTAAAATAAAAAAAATCAAAAAGAACTATTTTATGCATTGCTTATTTAAATTCCCAAATGTCTATGTTTGTTTGTTAGTTGCTAGTTGTAGCTTATTGAGTTTTGATTGCATGCAAAATAAAAATAGAAATGAAATTTTTAAAAGAATTTAGAAAAATTATAAAAACCATATGATGATAAATATGTTTGAAAACCTGATATTTGCCATGTTCAATAGATGTTTAGGAAATATGAAAAATAAGAAACATAAAAATACTAAAATTAAAAATTATAAATTCTTTAAAATTCAGAAAGTACGTCGCACTTCTTTTGAAGTGCGCCACACTTTCCTGCCTAAAACCAAACAGAATGATTATTTATTCGTTTTAGAACGAAAGTTGCTTACATTAAAAATTTATATCTGTTTATTAATATTATGTAAGTGTAAAAAGTTATTTGTTTTAACTAACCCACTAATAGTTGTTTTACTATTGTCTTATTCTATAAGAATTATGGACCAAAATTCAAGTCTCAGAAAAATTTGCTTAGGAGACGATGTGGTCGTAATCACAAGTGACAAAGTCGAAGGATCAGGAGATTGGAATTCTTCAGAGTATCAAGGCACGACTGGTAGTAAAGGAAAGGAAGTCATGAATGCACTCAGTTTCTACAAGATGGAAACAGATGAGATTAGTGAGCGGTATATTGCACCATGTTTCGTGAATGGTTTGGAAGCATATGATGGTGAAATTAACTTAGCATTTGATGAGAACCTGATATCGAATAAATTCGCGGTTAAGTTGTGTTTGGACTATGAAATGAAGAAAGGAAAAAAGTTGGTTAAGAAAGAGCTCATTGTTGCTTTGAAGGGAGAGCTCTACTTTGTGAAGTTCATCATAAACCCTAAGGATTTTGAGCCTGGAGTCATTTTAGGAAGATCATTCCTGAGACTAGCTAAAGGAGTTATTGATTTCAGTAACGGAGTAACCACCATTTATCCCGAACCGGATCCATTTAAGGATGATTCTGAGAAAACAGGATAGAGCTCAGACGATTGGGATCAAATACTTGATTTTAATTTTGATGATGTGCCAAAGTTTGGAGAAGAACTTCCTCCATTTGTATGCAATATGGGGAAGAGAAATCATAACAAAAAGAGAGCAATGGAGAACCTTAATCTATTCTATCAAGATATTGGACCATCTTCATCATCTGGGGTCATTTAACTCAAGAAGAGGCGGCAAAAGAGGCATTGGCAATTAGGATCAGCCAAAAGTTTGCTCTATTAGAAGAAGAGAGGCCTGTAATCGAGACCATGGCCTATAATGACAAATATAAGAAGATACTCGATGAAATCTAGAAAGATAAGGTGGAATTAGATGGAAAGACTATGGAAGAAGATGAGGAAGCAGTAAAAAGGATTAAGGGAGAAGCATTAAAGGAGAAAGACAATCCTGGTGCATTCATATTTCCTATCAGACTAGAGGGGGAAATTAACGAAAACGCGTTGGCAGATACTGGGTCGGATATAAACGCCATGCCTTATCGTATCTATGAAAAATTAGGAAGAGAAGAGATGAAGAAGATTGATAGAGGAATCACAATGATAAATCATACCCAGGCGGAAGCTATGGGAAAACTCTCTAATGTTCTTTGTCAAGTGGGGGTAACTACCATAATTGTAAAATTTCTTATCCTGGATATACCAATTGATCGTGATGCACCAATAAAGGTTGGTCGGGGATTCCTTTATACGATGGGTAGCATACTTAACACCCTAGAAAGACTTTTCTTAACCTTTGATGGAGTCTGTCATCAAACCTTCCGAGCCGCAAGATTCGATGTTCTAAGAACAGCTGAGAGTGATAGTGATGATGAGGAGGAATATTGATCAAGAGAAATAAGTTTGGAGCACCGATATATGGCCCAAAAATTGCTCCATATCTAAACTGTACCAATATATAAGATCGATCATCAGCTATACAGACAGTAACTAACCCATTATGGAAAATTAGTGTTTGGAAGAAAGCAGTTAGTTTCCTTGGCTCATTACCGGTACCATTAAAGCAAGTCAACTGGAAGCCTGATTATAAGGGCTCGTATACTAAAGAAGAAGAAGCAACAGGACAGTGGCGTACGGAAATAAAGTTGACTGATTCGTATGGGAACATTTATTTACAAGGATTCACAACAAAGAAAACGAACCGAAAATTATCAAAGTACCACAAGTTAAGTGATATCATGTCACCCAGTTGGTTTATGGAATAAAGTACTAGATCAACTTTGAATAAAGAAGTAGCTATATACTCCCGTTTAATGTTTTATGTTATGTTTTAAAAATAAAATCATATGTATAAATCCATAATGGATAACATTTGATGTACGGATATTAATCCGATATATGATATATTAATATTAAGCTAATGTGATGGATTGAGATTATGTTTAAATTATGCGTATAATGTAAGATTGTGTAATCAGTAGAATATATATATAATCTCTAAAAAGGGAAAAGTACGCCGCACTTCTGGGAAGTATGCATATATTTCTAAAAAAGGGAAAGTACGCCGCACTTCAGGGAAGTGCGCCGCACTTTTGAGCGGGTTTCTTAGATAAAACTTCCCAAACACGATTTCAACCCATTATATAAAAAAAACTCACACACGCTCACCAAAACTGCCGGGTTTCTAACAAAAACAAAGGAAAAGTTTCAAAATATCAATCCATCAACCTTCTAATCATGCCTAGGGTATGTTGATTTCATTCCTTAGACTTGTTTATCATTAATTTGTTTAATTTCTTGATTCTTAGGGTTGAGTATAATTAGATTAGGAAAACCTTAATCCATGTTTTATATGAACAATTTGCCCTTAGAATTATAATATTTAGGAGTTGTTTAACTCATGCATGCTTGATTTTGATTAAAACTAAAAGTGCATTGTTCATATTATGATTTATGATTAAAATTATTATTGGAAAATGATAAAAAAAATTCGGATAATTATTTTCAGCCCAGAAAGTACGCCGGTTTTGTCCCAAAAACACCGCACTTTGCCCGTATTTTCCAGGAAGCCGCACTTTAGGGAAGTGCGCCGCACATTTTGCCCCAAAATGTAACAGAATGTTTCAAAAACCATCGAAACTATGACCAATCGTGCTAAATCATTTCTAACATAACTATAACTTTATTGTTGATTGTTTTTTATGTGTAGACTATGGGAACAAACAATGACGAGGCTGGATCATCACGATCCAAACGCTCAAGACATGAAACCGTGAAAGAGGTATTACTTCCACAAGTTCATCACGAGTTTTTGCTATGGGAAGGATGTAACAGAGATGCAAAGTCTATGTACAACACTAGATTGGCCCAATTGCTTCCTAGACACATTTACTCGCCTTGTATCGTAAACTGGGATGTGTTAAACAGAATGGATTGTGATGGAGAAATTAATGACATGTTAAGAATTAGGGTGCGTGAAGCTGAATCGAAGGAAGAGATATTTACTTCGGTGGCTTGGATTAGGGCTTTTTTATATCAATGAGCCAGTTTATGCCGAACTTTTCCATGAGTTTTATTCTACCTATGAGTTTAATGAAGTGTGTGCTGATGATGAGTTGCAAACCAAGAAGATCATCAAGTTTAGACTTGGTGGACGTGCCCACAGTTTGACTTTGTTGGAGTTTGCTCGAAGGTTGGGATTATATCAAGCAGTTGAGCTAGAGGAGGATGGTTTTAATGTTTACTTTAAAGGAGGTTTGCGTAATGATGATAATTTTAATGCTTAGGATTATTGGTTAAGCATCAGTCGAGAGGATAACCTTGGTTTGTCTAGGAGTCACACTTCTACTATCAGGAGACCAATTTTGAGGGTGATCTACAAAATGATCACTTATGGTTTGTGTCAAAGGACAACTAGGTATGATAAGGTACAAAAGAATAATTTGTGGCTCTTAAGTATGTTTGATGATAGACACCAAAATAGGTATGTGAATGTAGCTTGGGTGATTGCGAGATGGATGAAGAGGAAATGAGCTAGGACTCAGAGAGAGAGTCAAATTTGTTGTGGTCAATTTATCTCAAAGCTTGATAGGAAGTACAGGGTATTGACTGAGGATGTGGTGAGGAGCTTAAGTGCTCCAATTTATTGTAGGGATTTGGATACAACTACGCTTAGAGATTTGATCGATTCTGATGGTAAACTTATTCCTGAAGATCCACAGCCGGGTGTACCTAAAGTTGGTATTCCTAGACCTCCGAGAGCATCTATGCAGGACTTATATGATAGGATGGGTAGTATGGAGATACGTCAGGATGTGATAGAGTGGATGGAGTATAGGCAGTCATATCACTAGGACATATATCATGGAGTGTTTGAGCATATGGCTAGGGTTTATAGTGTTCTACTGCTCGATGCAGGGAGCCTACAACCCACCTGGGTATGCTCAGTCGCAATATGACCAGTACTATCAACAATACCAGCCTCTACCACCACAGTATCAGCAACAGCAGCAGGATGATGATGAGTACTGTCGAGATGGCACAAGTTGGTTGTGTGACCGCATGTTTTGGATCACTTATGTTTAAAAAAAACAATTTCTTTCAAAACATTATTATTATTATTATGGTGTGTAAGATGCCTCTGTTGTCATTAAAACAATATTATCGCACCTTCTATTAATAATTAATTAGGATTATTATTATTATTTGTTTGCGCAAATGTTTACATTCGTAATAGGAAAAGGAAGAAAAGGCGCGAGACGAATTAGCACGAAGAAAAGGTTTAGAATATTGATCACAATTGAAAAGAATTATTTCACTTTTCCCTTTCATCTTTTCTCTATAATATTTTCACATTAAGAACAATGCTCATATTAAGTATGGGGGAGATAAACTAGAAAATTTCAAAAAAGTTAAGGAAACAATTTTAAAGAAATTTTTGAAATTAACATTTTATTGATCACATTTAAGCAATCTGACTCTGGATTGATAACATTACTAGCATATTTATTCTACCCAGAAAAATTATGAGGATTAGATCTTAAGGATTCAGGTATCCATTTTTGATACCTAAGATGATTTTATCTTTAGCTTTCTCGAGTTAAGGAATGAGCAATTGCAGAGATCTCATCCGTCGTTACGACTGTGTATATGTAGTTTTGTCACCTTTTCTGGAGTATTGATATCGATTTAAAATTATATGAGTGTGCCGGTGATTTGTTAATTCTAGAACTTGTGCTTGAAATCTTTACGAGACCGCAGTAAGAATACGTTCGCGTGTTATAAACATTTTACTGATTAAGAGGTGATAAAAATATAAATATATGTAACCAATAATTTTGTTCAAAAAGATTTCTAATAAAATTATCTAAAATTTTATCCGTACGAATTGAAGAAAGTGAATGTTGGTATTGTTGTTTAAATGAAGTGCGAATGTTGCAAACTTCTAAGTTTGTTTGAAGTTGTGTGCTTATCCTAAGTATGGAGGAAAGCAAGTTTCCCCCAAGATAAAGTGAAATAAGGCAAAAATAAAGCCATGAAAAAAAAATGATGTGAAGAATAAAGTCGAATGTATTTTGGATAAGGTGAATTATGATTTTATTACAAACCTTTTTCAACAAATAATAAATAATATCACTAAATAAATTACCTCATTTGATTTTATGTTTGGTGCTTATGCCAAGTCGATGAAGTTTAGTTTTTTATACAAGCCTATGGTAATTTGAACATTTCATGACTGCGCGTATGAGTGACTTCCGTTTACTATCTATTTTACCAAATTGAGCAAGTATGAAAGAGAATCTTATCTTTAAGAATTCGTAAGTTGCTTTGTCACGTTATCTATGCTTGTGATCATTAATTTGTTTTACCAAACGAAATTCTTTAGCTTTGATTGCTTAAGGGCAAGCAATAAACTAAGTATGGGGGGATTTGATAACGCTCCAAATATACATAAAATATCCCTCGAAAATACACTAAATATACACGATACTACACGCATGAAAATATTGCAAAGTTTGCTTGTTTGTTGTGTAATATTCATTTCAGGACTAAAAGTGACGAAAATGACTAACGATGCAAAGAAATCCAGTTAAATGCATTAACGGTCGTTACAAGAAGAATTTAGAAGAGAATCCAAGGAGGAATTAATGAACGAAGCCAAAGTGCGGCGCACAATTTATTTTGTGCGGCGTACTTCAAGACGTAATTAAATGCCATTCAATTTAGTCACCTGTACCGACGCACTTTTTCCATGTGCGGCGCACTTTTAAGCATATGTTTCATAAATTTCATCAAGAGTGTAATTTTCTATGCAACTCTTGAGTTGCCTAATCATTTGTACGGGCTAGTACTTCATTCACTATTTATACATAGTGACACGGAATAGTGGGAGAAATCATACTCATTCTTTCTTATCTAATACATCAATTCTCAATTTCTAGTGAGCATAGTAGTTCTAAGGAGGTTTAGAAGGTTAACAATAACCTTCATCACTTTCGGGGTAGGAAGAGATGTGACAGCATAGTTGATTCACAGAAAGTTGGAGTTGCTAGTTTTCTATAGTCAATGTGTTATTTTATTCTGGAAGAGTTGTAAGATTTTTGGAAACTTTACTCTTGGAATTTGGTTAATAAAAAAAATGGTTTCTATCCTTAATAATCTGAATATTGCGATTTTATCATGTTTTTTATATGTGTTGTTATTAATGATTGTTGAGTTGATTAACTTGTTTGGTTAGAACTATATGATTAATTTATGGGATACAAGCTTGACTTTTTAATGAAATTTTGTTTTGGAATATTATATAGCTGGGATCTTTTTGCTTTTGGAAGTTGGACTCTTTAATATTCGTTTGATCACCACTTATCCAGGATATAGGTCGAAAGACTCCGGTTAAGTGATTGATTTCCAAGTTGTTTGTCTATGACAAGAAAGAATTTTTATGTGTAAAACGGCTAAAGATATTTGGCAATCGTTGTTAATCACACATCAAGGTAATAGCCAAGTAAAGGATAATAAAATTGATCTTCTTGTTCAACAATATGAACAATTTACTATCCTTGAAGAAGAATCTATTGATAGCGGTTTTGCTAGATTTAACACTATTATTACTAGTCTTAAAGCTCTTGATGAAGGTTTCTCTAGCAAGAACTATGTTAGGAAGTTTCTTAGGGCTCTACATCCTAAATGGAGAGCAAAGGTCACGGCGATTGAAGAATCGAAAGATTTGTCATCACTAGCTCTAGACGAGCTTATCGGCAATCTAAAAGTACATGAAGTAGTCATGAAAAAAGATTCTAAAATTTATAAAGGCAAAAAGGAAAGAATTAAGTCCATCACCTTGAAAGCTAAGAAAGAGTCTAGTGATGATGAAACTTCGACATCCGAAAGCGATGACGAAGAATATGCTATGGCCGTAAGGAACTTTAAAAAGTTCTTTAGAAGAAAGGGTAAATTTGTTAGGCAACCAAGAGAAGAAAAGAAGTCATTCTGACAAAGGGATGAGAAGAAAGGAAAGAGTGACTGGAAATGTTTTAGATGCAGTGATCCAAATCATCTCATTGGCGATTGTCCAAAACCATCTCGCAACAAAGATCAAAAGGCCTTCATTGGAGGTTCTTGGAGAGATAGCAAAAATGACGCCAAAGACAAAACTAACGAAACTTGTCTCATGGCTCAATCATCAAATGAGGTAACTCTTAGCTCTTCTTATTATATTGATAACGCATCTTCTTGTGATAATGATAGTATGCAAATAGATTATGATAGCTTATGTGAAATCAGCTTAAAAATCATTAACAAGAATAAAATTTTGAAAGATAAAAGAGATCTTTTCAAAAAGTAGATTTTAGAATTGAACGAGAAAATTAAGAAACTTAAGAGAAGTAAATAAATTGAGATTGCGTGTAAGTCATGTGAAGAAATTAAATCGGAAAACGTTAAACTTAAGGAAACTCAAGTTAAATTTGTCAAATTTGATAAAAGCGCTAATTCACTAAGAGAAATGTTAAATAATCAAAAGTCACCTAGTTGTAAAATAGGTTTAGGATTTGATAGTAGTAAAGCGTCAACAAGCAGAACTAAAACCATGAGTTTTGTTGGATAGTCAGCTGAAAAAGCGATGGACGGATCCACAATAAAGGTGCACGGATCCACCTTACCTGGATCCGCGAGTCACACCAATGGCAAAAAAGGGACAAAACAAGTTTTTAGTCCATTTATGTCTTCTAGATCGGATTTTGTTATTACTAGGAAGAAACTAATACATAATAGCATTGATGTGTCAAAGAAATCGTCTTTAAAACCCTCACTCAAAAGCGGTATAGGTTATGTGAAAACCGAGTCTAGATCAAAAACACCTCCGCCTAGGAGAAATATCTCTTCGCAACCAAGACACAACACACCTCAACCTAAAAGAAACTCTAGAGAATCAATTCATCAAAACTTCTATCCCATGAATTGGAACAACCATAAAAGCCAAGGCTTTGTACATATGGAAAATTGTATCCCATTTCAATATCCCAATCAATTACAACAAATGCAAGGGGTGTACAACACTAACATTTTCGGACCCATGAGATATTGGGGACCAAACGCTTGAATTTGTTTTTGTTGAAATAGGTATGCTTGAGAACATGCTTGGAACCGGATGA
>BQNB010083644.1:0-22936 GCA_026074375.1 Tanacetum coccineum | reverse complement strand
AAAAACGAAAAACGAATTAGGGTTTTGACGGAAAAAAGCACACTAATCCCAATGTTCTTAAGGTAGAGATCGCCTAACACGCTCGTTATGAGATCAATCAACAAGTGATCAATCCCAATTACAGGGGTTATAGCAATCTTACGCAAAAAGAAGTATTAGATCAGGATGCAATGGGATTGAATGGTCGAGTCACCATAATCGCCGCCGCCTCTTGATTATTCAATTATTTGGTTTAGATTTTTTATATTTTATTTTCTTACTCTTGTAGGGTTTAATTATAAATTTAGTTGACTAATTATTGTATAATTTTATTTTAATGTTAGAATTAACTATTTTAAAGCTTAATTATAGATGTAATTTTTATGTTTTGTTATTGTTAATTTTTTTTTTAGCAAAAGGGACATACTATATTGATTACATATGTAATTTTAAATTTTAAATGTCTTTAATGCATATACTTAATTATTTGAGTGTGGTAATAATAAATAAAAATGAACAACTTTAACAGTAACAAGTACAATTAACAAAACATAATGGCATGGGATTGGGAGGAAGTGATTATTCAAAAAAACACACTAAAAGTCTTCCCTCCATTCACATTTGGTCATCTTTGTAATGTCCTTTTTTTACCATATATATTTAAGGGTTTTCTACAAACTTTTCTGACTTACCATTTTTAAAAAATCAATCATACTCCTATCCTATACTCATACTCATTACCATTATCAAAAAAAAAAAAAAACTTTGGATTCTCTCAATACAAGAACACATATACACCAATCTTTATTTTATTTTAATTTAATGATTCAAGTCAAATGGGCGTTGCTCATTCATATAAAGGTACATACATCTTTTTTCTTCATTTTTACTGTGTTAACTTTCTTGAAATTACTGTCTTTATAAAAAAGTTTACATAAGTTAGAAAAGTATATTGAATGATGCTATCCTGAAAGTGACATATTTTTGTTTGAAAAAAGATTTCAGATGTAAGAGTGGGAAATGAAAGTTATAGATTGGATTGATAGATGTAAAGTTAGATTGAGGAATATGATGATGAAATGTTTTTATTCTGGAGAGCAATTAGCAAGGAAGGAAATGAATGCTTCTTCAGAGTCTTTAGCTACTAGGGACTTTTCGGCTAGTGGATATTCGTCTCGTCCTGGTGACCCTGATCCTAAGTTAGATAATAGTAATATTGAAGAAGCTGAATCGTCTCTTCGTGAGAGCGGTTTTCTTAACTATGAGGTTAGTTTTCTCCACATCATTGTCAAAAATGTGGTATGATCACTGTTATGTATCTGAATGTGTGTTTTTGGAATCAGTTTGTTCTGGTTGGATAAATAGGTTCTGCTTATCATAATTGGGTTACTTTGGGGGTGTTTTTGTTGCACTTCAAGAGTTTTCATCGGATTCAAGTGGTAAATAATCAGTTTTAGTGTTTTGGTAGTGAAATTTGATACTGTATCATTTATCGGTTAGCTATGTGCAAATATGATTATCTCATTGGCACCATATCAGTTAGTCGGTTTTGCTACAGAAGATCATATTATTTCATGTCATTCAAGTATATATTCGATTTCCAAATGAAATATCAAACATCCCCTTAAAGGTCAACTACTCTGTTGCATTTTAGTTGCAATGTAAAAACTTGTTATATTGACTTATAGAGGTTAAAATAAAATTACTATTTACCCTAGTTTAATCTAATATGATAAAAACTTCAAGCAGCAAAACATTTCTAATACTATATTCTCCATCATTGTTTAATCAGGTGATTATCTGGTTTTGACGATTCAATATCGCATAATCACTTTCAAAGTCCACGCACACAGAAACACCTCAGTAATACATTAGACATGCACTGACATATTTCGCAACTTACAGGAAGCAAGAGCGTTGTTAGGTCGGCTAGAGTATCAAAAAGGAAACATAGAGGCTGCCCTTCATGTATTTGAAGGAATCGACATTCCCGCTGTTATTCCGAAGATGAAAGACTCGCTTGCTAGAAAATCTGAACAACCAAGACGCCATTCTCAAAGTGAAATTTCCCCACAAATGTCAGTTCATGCTGTTAGTTTAATGTTTGAGGCCATTTTTCTCAAATCAAAGTCTTTGCAGGCATTGGGACGGTTTATAGAAGCAGCTGAATCATGCAGAATAATACTTGAAACAGTCGAATCAGCATTACCTGATGGATTTCATAACTTTTCTTCATACTTCAAACTTCAAGAGATTGTCAATAAATCAGTTGAATTGTTACCAGAACTATGGAAACTGGCTTCTGATCCACAATCAACCATTTTGTCATATAGACGGGCGTTACTGTACCAGTGGAATCTTGATATTAAGACACGAAAGAATATAGAAAAAGAGTTTGCTATATTTCTCTTATACAGTGGTTGTGATGCAAACCCTCCAAACCTCAAATCGCAGATGGAAAGTTCATACGCACCCAAGAACAATCTAGAAGAAGCCATTCTTTTGCTACTGATTATTTTAAGGAAGATCGTTATTGGGATAATCGAGTGGGACCCGTCTATATATCATCATCTTTCTTTTGCTTTATCGGTTGCGTGTGACTTAACGTCACTTGCTCACCAGATTGAAGAACTTCCCCCTGGAATCATTGAAAGAAAGGAAAGGTACAACACTTTGGCACTATGCTACTATGGTGAAGGCGAAGACATTGTGTCACTAAGTTTGTTAAGAAATTTATTAAATAATAAAGAAAAAGAAATTCAGCATGATTTAACGTTTGAGATGATACTTGCTTCGAAAATTTGTGGGGGACAATCTTGTTTCATTGAGGAAGGAATTGCATACCTTCACAAATTGCTCAAATTCGAGGGGAAGTGTGAGGAGATGTTTAGTGTTGTGAAGTTTTTGCTTGGTGTCTCCTTATCGGCACAATCAAAAAATGCTAATTTGGATTCTGAGAGGATATCATTGCAATCACAAGCACTAGAATCACTTGAAAAATCATACAAGATGATGAAATATGAAGATGCTGACGTTCTATTTAATCTTAGCACTGAATATGCTGAACAAAGGAAGTTGGATCTTGCTCTTTATTATGCAAAGCAGCTTGTGAAGATTGAGGCGGGAGCTAGTGTGAAAGGATGGATTCTTTTAGCTCGTATTCTATCAGCTCAAAAACTATATGTTGAGGCTGAAAATATTATTGATGCGGCTATAGATGAAACCGGAAAGTGGGATCAGGGAGAACTACTGAGAACAAAAGCTAAATTGCAGATTGCACAAGGTCATTTGAAAAATGGCATCGAGACATATACTCGTCTTCTTGCAGTTCTTCAAGTTCGCAGCAAGAGCTTTAGCCTTCATAAGAAGTTATCAAAGGTAGTACAAGTTCACTCTCTGTATCATATGTGATTGACCAAATCGAGCATACCCTTATAACGGTTTTTTCATATGGTTTGGTAGAAAACGAGCAACAAAGAAAGGGGTTTGGAAATGGAAATATGGCATGATCTTGCAAACGTATACACTAGTTTGTCACAATGGCATGATGCTGAAGTCTGCCTATTAAAATCTAAGGCCATCGATTCTCATTCCCCTTCAAGGTGGCAAGCCACAGGTACCCAGTATAATCAGTTTTGTGTTTGGATATAAGATTCCACTTTTGGACATTAATAGTGTCTATCCACCCCTTTTGTAACCCGAATCCGAGACTTTTACTCTCTCATTGAATAGTAAGTCTTTCCTTTTTTACAAAGATATCCTTATTTATACACAACGGTTCCTTAAAAAATCAAATTTCCTAAACGCTCTTATCTAATAATTACAAACCATAGTAACACTATTCTCAATAGCCAGTGTAGTTACAATCAAATGTCCGGTTTTGATTACTGTATTTCATATCATCTTATCTATGGGGCACATTTGGCACATTCTATTATGCAAGTCACTCAAACATTCTTTGGACTTTGTAGGCTTACTCCATCAAGCTAAAGGTCAAAAGGAAGAAGCATTAAGTTCATTTGAGAAGGCATTAGATGTTGATCCAAACCATGTTCCTAGCCTAATATCAACCGCCATTGTTCTTAGAGAACTCAATGATCAATCATTGCCAGTTGCGAAAAGCTTTATAACTGATGCACTAAGGCTTGACAGGACAAACTTTAGTGCATGGTTCAATCTTGGTTTGGTGTACAAGGCTGAGCATGGTTCATCATCCCTAGAAGCCGCTGAATGTTTTGAGGCTGCAATTATGCTTGAAGAATCTGAACCTGTTGAACCTTTCAGATGAACCTACAGCCCAATTGTCGACAGCATTTGGTCACTGATTTGACTTTTTGTTTTTCATATAAGATGATTTTTGCTATTATGCATGATAGTTGTTTAGTCTATAAGATTATAGGTATACCAAGAAAAGGCTTGTCACCGCTGTGTATGACAGTATCTATTATAATTTGAGTCTATAGATATGTATATTATGTCGTAGATTAAACTACTTCGATTACTTTAATGATTTCAGCTAACAGGGCGTTTGAAGTTGCGTTTTGAAAGATTCTGATTAATCAGCTATTATCATACAAACTATAGATAGTGTTCGGATCAATCTTCAACAAAACCTATATTACTTATTGTTAATACATAAAATGACTGATTATTATCATACAAACTATAGATAGTGTTCGGATCAATCTTCAACAAAACCTATATTACTTATTGTTAATACTTAAAATGACTGATAATGACACCGCTGTAAAGAAAAAGGAGATGCACGCATGTGAGTAAAAGTTTTTCAAAGTTACTCCTTAACGATCAGTTTTGGAGCAGGTACAAAATGTCATATATCCAAAAAAAAAAATTACGCGCAGATAATTAAATTATCAGAAGTAGAATTCGTCTATTCTGAACACTAAAATTACTGCAACTACAAGTAACATAAATAAAGGGATATGTTTATCCAAGCATCTGAGGAAAATTTCAATCGTAATGGAACATCAAAACAAGTAAATGGGAAGAGTAAGGGTGCATAATTTCATTGAAAAATATGAATTTGAGTAACAATTTTAACACTAGACAAAACAACATTAAAGAGGAAAACCAAACTACTTCTTGCTAAGATCAATTCCAGCTTTCTTGGCAACAGCATCTAGCCCATTTTTCTCAATGGTCTTTAATGCCTTGGTTGACAAACGCAACTTCACAAAGCGTTTCCCAGCTTCCCACCATATTCTCTTGTATTGCAGGTTCACAAATTGCAACTTCTTTGTCTTATGGTTTGAGTGAGAAACCAGATTTTTCCTGTTTGACTTCTTTCCAGTAAAGGGACAGATTCTACCTGAAATCCCATAACTAATGCTCAATCAACAATAAAAAGAAACATAAGGCCATGTTCTATCACATAATAAAAGCCAGCTAGATAAACTGTTGGGGGTGCTTGGATACAAGTCTTATCTAAATTTGAAAGCTAAAGATGGATAGGTACTTTTACATTGTAACCAGTTTTCTTACATAGAGTTCTGTTCTTAGCAATGTGTTCAAAATCATAATTATAATCACTTTTAAAAAACCCTGAAAGCTCTCAATTACTGGTTAAAGCACACATCCAAACACACAATTCTAGTAACTGATTCCAATTCACTCATGAAAACAGAAAGATTTGCAATAGCGTTTGCCATTCTGTTTTGAGAGTGAATATCTTACAAAGTGCATTTTCAAGTCTGCATATAAACACTTTCTAGTGTTTGGCCTAGTAAAACCTTTTAGGGGTCAGAAAATTAGTAACTAATTCTCACTAAATACACACCATGTTTGTTTCTCTGATTCTAACTATTTCATCTCACATTATCACATTTAGAACACAATACCAAACATCCCCTCAACCATTTACTCCAAAATCAAACATTTATTCCAAAACACGCCGATCACCATCAAAAAACGTTAACAAAAACAAATATCCTCATATCCATAAAGGGTGTAGGCTATAAAATAGTGATAGTACTTTCATCAATATACCAATTAGGCACCTCAACTTTTTTTTTTCTGTTTCACCACATGTTACTCCCTCCGTCCCCCTTTGTATATCGCTTTACCCTCAAACAAGTGCAAATTTCAACAAATGAAAATGTTTTTTAAAAGGTAAACATGACATTGTATTGGTTCACATTGTAACAACTGCAATTTCCTAAAACTGTGCGAGTTACTTAATTTGAAATGAAAGGAGTATCAACTATTCCCTCTTCACTTTAAAAACGCAGAACCGACAAAATCTCATATCTAGCCACTAAAGTATATTTTGATTGGTTAGAACATTTTCTAACACGGCATGACCCAAAAGCATACGTTGGACACATTAAACAAGTAAAGAAAACAAGAAAGAAATATGGAACGAAAACCCAAGAAGAGAGTAAGAAGAAATTACGAGCAACGGGTTGAACGGGAAGCTTGATGGTGGTGGAAATGGAGTTGTTGGGTAGATGATAATCAATCTTGAGACCACTTAATTGTGAAGTAACAAAACCCAACTCTGAACCATTCTTAGACTCTGATTTCAATCTTATTGCTGATGACTGGAAGCTTAGACCTGAAGCTTTTCCGGTAGCTGGTCCGGCTGAAGCTGTTACTAACGCCATTTCTTCTTCTTGTTTATCTTTTCCTTATCTTGTTTATGGCAATTCCTATCTTTTTATCTTGTTTTGGTATTTGTTTGGTTTCGTTTTTTACATATTATCCCCTTAGAAAAAAATTTAAGTTGCAAAACATGATTGCTACTAGTATATCTTTTTCTAGCAATTAGAGGGGAGGGAGTGGTGGTGTTATGGCTTCGTGCCAAGCCATGGCGCGAGATTGAGCCATGGTGCACCGCTCCGTGGTTCGCGCAAAGCACTCTCCCGCCGTGGTTAACAGCCCACGCGATTTTTTTTTTTTTTTGAAAAATAGCCGTTGGGGGGAGCGAATATTTGAAAAAAATACCCCCCAAACCCTATTTTTACCCCTTTAAAAATCCTATAAATACCCCCTTTATATTTTATAACTTCACACACAATTTCTATACCAATTCTCTCATCTTTCACTTAAAAAAATGAATCCCAACCCGAATTGGATTTCCGGTATGCTTACCGACCCAACCAACCAAATTCCGGGGTCGTCTTCGAATCCGGGCGGTTCCACTCAACCTTCATTCACCCAAATGCCTTACTATCCAAATTTCCAACCTCAATATTCTAATCAAGAAGAACAAATGTTGTTTCACCAATTTAAAATGCAAATGCAAATGAACAAACAACAACAATCAAACCAATTCACCACTTCCCAACCACATTCCGAGCAACAATCTCACCACCTAGTTGACGAAACCGAAGAAGAAGAAGAGGAACCGCTTCCAACCCCGACGTCGAAGCCTAACCGCGGTCGTAAGAAGTCGGTAGCAAAAAGAAACAAAGGAAAAGATGTGGAAGTTGAGAAAGAAACCAAAGAAGGACGAATTCGACATGCGTGGACCCAAGCCGAGGAGTTGCTTTTGGCGGAAAGTTTCATTCAAATTTCCGAGGATCCAAAAACCGGGTGTGATCAAAAGTTGGCGACTTTTTGGTACAAAATCCTAGATGTGTACAATCAAGAAGCTAACAAAAAAGGCTTCCAAGAGCGTACAAAGAACATGTTGACGGGCAAGTGGACTCCAATGAATGCCGCGGTTATGAAGTTTAACCAATTGTATGAGGAAACGCTTGCTCATAGTGGGGAGAACGATGAGAACCATATGGCGAGGGTGCTCCAATTGTATGAAACCATCGTCGGGGGTGAGTTTAAGCACCGGAGTGCTTGGAATTTTTTGAAAGATAGGCACAAGTGGAAAAACCCCGAATCGACTTTGCAACGAAGAAGTCGTCTTCGGGGTACCGACAAGGAACCGGACCATTTTGGAGATGATGAGTTGCCTCGGCCACCCGGGTTGCAACGAATTGCTAAAAGTCAACGTTCCGGTTCTAACTCGACCGCTAGCTCCGGTTCTAACCCGGTCGCTTATCAAGAGTTCATGGCGGAACAATACGACTTAGACCGCAAGGCCAAAATGCAAGTGCTCTCGCAAGAGAGCGAAGACCGAAGACGGTTGATTCAAGCTCAAAAGATTGCGGAGGACATGAAAGTTCTCCAAATCGACACAAGCGGGATGGATCTGACCTACGCCGCTATCATCAACGCCCAAAAGGAACGAATCCGAGCCGAATATCTACCACCAAACTAGTCGACCGACGCCGTTAAATTTATGTTTTTTAAATTATGTCTTTTAATTTATGCATTTTAATTTATTTCTTTTAATTTATGTATTTTTTTTAATGTAATGTTTTAATTTTAATGAATTTTATTTTAGTTTAATAAGTTTATTTAAATAATAGTTAATTAAAAAAATTGGCACCAGAATTCTGGTGCCAAACCAATGCCACTGAATTCTGGTGCCATAGCATTTCTGGTGCCAAACTCCATTTTACTGACGTGACACCACTTTTTGAGTTTGGCACGACCGCTCAAGGGACATAAGAAATTTCACAAACTAAGGGGTGTTTAAAATTGCTTAGCGTAAGTTTTTCATGTTTTTTCGTTTTTAATTTCTTTGAGAAAGTAATGATTTTTCTTATCAAGTGAAAAGTTGAGAATTTTTTAAACCTATTTAAATGAAGTTATATTTTTTCTTTTTAAAAAAACAAAAAGATGTTAAGATAAAACTATTTTCAAGCATTTTTTTTTCATAGTCATTTTTTTTCATATCAGATATTTACAAGTATAAAAGTAATAATACATAAAATACAAATAAAATTAATAAAAACTAACTACAAGCATAAGCATAACTACATGTAGAAACGTAAAAAATCGGATAAAAATGAATGAAAACGGATGAAAATATATAAAAACGTATAACTAAGTATAGAAATTTAAAAACGGATGAAGTGTATAAAAAACATACCAAAACGGATAAAAACGTATAAACATATAATTTTAAAAATAATTACAAATGGCCATTAGAATAGACAGTGGAAGATGACATGAGAGATTAGGGTTAGGATGGTGTATCTTTTATATGCAACGTGTTTCGTAATACTTCACTGTCGGTTTATGGTGTTAAAAAGAATGAATATGTAATGTGTATATTTTGAAGAAATATTTTAGTATTAGATATGAGAATAGTTAGGTTTTTAGTTAATTTGACTAATTTTGTTTTGTAACAACATATTTAAAATATTGAGTTTATTATTGTGTGTTTTCTACTCTGTTTTCAAGTTAAAAAGAAAAAGAAAAAAAAATGAAAACTTTAATTAAGAAAAGTTCATTTGCATATCAGTTTCTACCCACATACTGAAGGACAAATCTTCACCACCCATTTGGGTTTGATCTAATGGTAGAAATTAATCTAAGATTTAACTTTATTAAACCTATTTTCTCCTAACTATATAAAGCATTTTCTTTTCTTTTCATTTTGCTCTCATTTATTTTTCACACAGTTAAAATGTGTCATCTCTTTTCCTTTCCCGTTCTTTCTCTCCATCTACATTAACACCAAACCCTGACTAGCTACCATAACACCAACCACTGTCACCAACACCACCACCTGCGCCTCTTCAACTGACCACCATCGTCAGATCCGTCCCAAAACCCTAACCACCACAGTCCATCGCTGCCGTAGTAAACACCTAAAAGTGAGTGATCTTAATTTTATAATTAAGTTTTTATATATTGTAATTCTGATTTGTGAATTTTATAATTAAGTTTTTGTATGTTGTAATTCTAATTAAGTGAGTGATATTTATTATGTTGAGTTGATGATTTTATTGAACGAGTTTGCTTGCCCGCGCTTCGCTGCGGGATGTTTGGCGGACGGCGGTTTTGGTTACCTGTGTTATGTATGTTCGATGGATGTGATGAATGACTTGATTGTTGACAAAATTCGCCAAGCAAAATATATGTAAATGAAGCCTAAGATAAAACCAACAATCAGTTTTGCCAACATTCTTTTCTGCTGCTATATATTTCTTCATCGACATAAGCCTTTGCCTCTATCCGTCCAAGAACAAAGTCTACTGTTGTGTTCCAAGTCTGCACAACAAAAGGGTTTTTTCTAAGGTTGCAGAATAAAGTTTCAAGTATCTAAATAATGCATCCCTAAGATATAACTTAAGAATAGATTGTTACCAAGATCCACTCGATTGCGATTACGTTTACCTTTATTACTACCTGGAATATCTAAAAATAGCAAGCTGGACAAATATAATTCGCTAGTGTTATCATGATTTTTCGATACGTCAGTTATAGGGTGTGTATAAATCTGGTTCATAATCAAAAGAGGAAAATTATGACAAACTACTTTCTGAAATGAGCCATAATATTTAAAATTGTTTGTACCTCAATGATACACTCGATCATCAGAAAACTATCTTCATCACCTTGTTTAGAAGGTTACATTATACTAATCCAAAAAATATTTACACTATAAACCTATGCTTAATCTAGCATTGTGTCAGCGTTCGCTTTTAATGAGATGGGTGGATAAGCATCTTAAAAGTGATAGTCTGAGAATATCAAAATCATGATTGCATTTTCCTAAACACTATAAACTGATTAATTTTATACAGCTATATCCATATTTTATTTTATTAACATTATCTGTTGTGTAAGCTTTGCTCGACTAAGGTTTGTGCGTGGGAAGAAACGAGGAACCGCTGGAACGTAATATCTAACCTGGTCTCTTTGTGCCTGAGAAGAAACAAAACAGAAGTTTGTAGAATGGTTTTATGAGCAAGCCTAACTTGGTTAATATTAGTCTTAGTTTCCTTGGGTATGAAAAAAAAATTCAATCTTTTTACAAATTTCTGATTTATGTGACTAAATGCGCAGATTAAAAATATACCTCAGCAATTTCCAAACCGATGGTAAGAACGCCAACACTGTTAAAAGTTTTAAAGCAGACGAAACATTTGATGAGCATATGCAACTTTTCTACCGTAAACATCAAGACGCGCATTCTCCAAATAACTGAGAGTGTTTGGGATCTGCATATGATGGGAAGAAGAAGTCAGCGACTTTCAAAGGGTTAGAAAAGTTACAAACCATTTCAAAAGAAATTAAACAGTCACATACATACATAAAAAACAATGTAAATGATTTAAGTATCTGAATTCAATAAATCTTAAACCCACAACTAACAGTCATTCAAAAAACTAAAAATTATATTACACCCAAAAAAACACCACACAACAACCAAAAAACAGAGTCATTTACAGGAGAACAACAAAAGGAGACCAAGAAGTTCAAATTTGGTATAATCACTTCAACCTTAATACTTTAAATTAGGCCCTAATATAAAAAAAATCTTAATTCAAACACTACACAGTAAAGAACCCTAAGAACATACCAAAATCCAACAACAACCACTCCTGTTTAACAAATATACACAGCTACAAAAGCAACTAAATGCACCGTGAACGCGTTTATATATGACGGTAACCACTACCAATGCAAGACCACAGTTGTCCTTCATGCAAGAGATCATCATAGTTGGTGGAAAAATTAGTGGCGCACTATGAGAAATTATTTATCTATACTGTTGCAACGCAAGCGGCATTATCATCATATGTATTATTGGTTAATTTAGGCCAATCAACACACAGATCATGAAAATCAAAGGGCCCGACCACATATCAGGAATAGACTTTTTAAAGTGAAACTACAAATAATTGAAAAGAGGTAACAATATAAAATATGAAACTTACCGGTTATTCGATTCTGGAACATGTTATCATCATTCGCAGAAGTGGACTATGAAGTGTAATTGTTCATACTTTCATGGTTTCCGGTGTCATTGGAAATGGTGTTGCTAGAGTCGTGGATAATCGAGTGCCATGTCACACTTATATTGTCACATGTCTTGTTTCCGCGTTGTTGATAAAGTGTCGCATGATAATATTTTTCGCTTGTTAGTGTTTCAAAGAGAAAGTTCAAAGCACCAAAGGTCCGAACGCTTAAGGGACGGCGGTTGATTTCCTGAGAAAAGAAAACACGCGTAAAATACAAATGGAAAAAGGTGATACTCCAAAACATCAACAAAAGGAGAAGAAATTAAGCTTACTGATTGTGTTGCTTTTGAGGGAAACACCATATTCAAAGGTTCCAAGGTTTGCCCATCATTGTCCGCAAATGCAAGGGCTGCAGTGAAAGTATTCGTGAGTAAAGAACATAATTAAGTCTAACGCAAAAGCAAAGGATGGATACTAAAAAATAAGGGCTCAAGTATCAGTAAAGAAAGCGCCAGCGACGCAGCCATCAGCAAAGAAAGCGCTAGCGAATCGTCACATCTACCTGTCATAATCAATATCACCATCATCTCATCTTATACAAAAATGAATGAAATCGCGATAATCAGAGCAGACTGTAAGCATTTTATGCACTATTCCGAATTTAGTTTTACGTACCTTAAGCGCACAACATATACGTGATCAAATTTCATAGCATGTTCAAGTTGACGAACACATAGCGCCATAAGCTGAACTAAGCAACCTTGTAAGCACAACAAGAAAAACTTTATCAGTTTTACAAAAATTAAATAAGCTTATAAGCCAGAAAAATAAGCCGTTTCAAAAAAAATTAAATCATGTCTAATGACAATATCATTATGCAATCCAATACTACACTTTAACAAATGTTTTTAATCACATTTTGTAAATTCCTTTCGTCTTCTACCCTCGGATGAAACAAATGTATGAGTAATGCAATCACTATCACATAAAAACAAACAGCCACAATCTGATCATGCAAATACGCCAAACACTCTATTCCTCCAAAAGCCTAACTATTTAAAACTATGGCACATGTATAAAACATTTTCACTTTTAAAACTAAAGGAAAGTCGATGTTAACTATCAATGACGTATGGATGCTACGCCGACTGTATCAGGTGTTGGTGGTGGTGGAACTATCGTCTTTACATGTAAGTACACACTCGGCTAATTGCTCCAACTTCTATGTGTGGTTTTCGGCTGATGTTCCGAAAAAACGTCAACCGGCATGAGATTAAAGTAGGAAGCAACAAAAGACAAAACATGAACCTTGATTGAAGACGCAATTTGACCGGTGATGTTCTATATCCGTTGCTTAGCGTTGATTCAGATCATAAATTTATTCAATTCAGTTCTCAAATTTCTTTCAGATATGTATTTTAAATATTGAAGGACACTTCAATGGATAATATCACTATGTTACTTTTGAAATATCATGTTAAAAACTAAAAATTTAATCAGAGATCATACCACAAAAATAAACATGTGTTATACATTACTGCAGATCTGCACATATAGCGTTTTTTATTATCATGTATAGCTAACAGTTGTCGAAGATGTATAACATATAAATTCCTCATGACCTTAATAACCAAACACAAAACAGTAATGTATAATGTAAGGTGAAACAAAGTTATGGACCCATTACTACATATATGCAAATTTTTGACTCCATACAGTACTTGAAAGCATCTGATACATATTTAGACCAAAACGAAAGCATCTCAATGCTACCACTTGAGATTTTTTAGACCCATGAACTCCTAAAAACCTATTATCAACATATATTTAACATTTACTTACTCACATATAATCAAATTACAATAGCTCATTCTTCATCAAAGTATTGCCCCAATAACTCAAGTGCATTAACCCATTTTTAAGTCATTTTTAGTGCCCAAAAAGGTTTGTTGAACACTAAGTATAAAAGTTCAATCCAACAGTGACTATAGTAAACATATAATGTAACAGGTAAAGATCCCAAGATTGTATCTAAACACCCCCTTATCATTTTTTTATGCATGTGTACATCAGTACATATGCCTAATTGCCTATGCACTTTTTACCGTTGTGTGTTTTTCAGGCCAGGGGTGTTCGTTTTGGCTTATATAACCGGCTTATGACTTATTTGGTTTTGGGTTTATGTTTCATAAGCTCACTTTTTGTGGTTTATTTTGAAACTTTTTGGCTTATATAAGTTTATGACGGCTTATATAAGTTTATGTCATAAACTTATATAAGCTGAAAGTTTCAAAATAAGCCATAAAAAGTGAGCTTATGAAACGTAAGCCCAAAACCAAATAAGCCATAAGCCGGCTATATAAGCCGAAACAAACACTATACATTGATTTTTCAAAAAATAATGAGGTTACAAAATAAAAGGTGACATTAGATGGCCCACAAATAAGCTTAACCAAACACCACCTTATTAGTTTTTTTTTACCGTTATGTGTTTTTCAGGCTAGGGGTGTTCGTTTCGGCTTATATAACCGGCTTATGGCTTATTTGGTTTTGGGTTTATGTTTCATAAGCTTACTTTTTGTGGTTTATATTAGGTCTGAAATTCAGGATCAATAAGCAATACAGTGTTTAGTCTAGAGAGAGAAAGTAGAGAGAGAAAGAGTGAGGAGAAGGATTAGAGAAAAGATTAGAATGAGATTAAGAAACACCTAGAGACACACACAAGACACACCTCAAATGAGGTGGTGGAGGGGTATTTATACCCTTTTACAATGAATGACCATGGAGCCCTTGTCTTCTAGACATTTACAATTTAGCCCATTTGACTATTTACCATCTACCTAACCTATTACACAATAATATTTCATTATTTATTACAAGACATTTATCTCAATAAGATCGTCACTTTTATTAATCCTAACAATCTTCCCACAAGGGATGATCATTGAGATCTCTCTTTGATTGCATTAATGATCATCTTTTCCTTATTCGTAACAATCTCCCCCTAAAGGATGATCATCTCTCTTGTGGCTTTGATCTTTGAACTTTCATTGAGATCTCTCTTGTGACTTTGATCTTTGAACTTTCATTGAGATCTCTCTTGTGACTTTGATCTTTGAACTTTAACGCTTGTTTGTCTTGAGTCTTGTTGTGTAATAGTGGTCTTGTTCCAATCATGCTCTTGTGATCTTGATCTTTATATTTTCATTTTCTTTTTCCTTTGCCTTTGAGATATTTTCATGTCATTATTCTTTACCGCGAATCTATCTTGATTTGTCTTTTACAGCTTTTGACCAACATACTCATACTTTCTTGACAGCTTACAATCTTCCTTATATAGAACTTTTATCTCGATCAACAACTTGATGATTTGAGGAAGTTCTTTGATTTATCAGAGTTGCGGAAGTGTATCTTTAAACTTTGAGTATGAGAAATGAAGGTATGAATTACGACGGTGTTCTTGTTTCTAAAAGGTAGAGATGTTGTTGATGTTCTTCCCCCTAATTGCTTCCCCCCAAATAAACAACCATTCGAATGCACATACTTCACATTTCTTCCCCCTAAATGTTGCACACTATCGAACATAGCGTGGCCGGTGGACGGGGAGGGGGTTGGTTGAGTTTGAGGGTGTGAACGTGGGGGCGGGGGGAGGGGGGTCAAACATAATGCCATAATCATGTTACCTTGAATATTCGATAGTGGTAGTTATGTGTGAAGTGCGGTCGAATCATAAGAGTCATCTACTAACATCAATTCCAACAATCTCCCCTTATCAAAATTGTGACATCATAAGTAACCTTGGTAATCCAACACTTCACTTGAATGAATCAAGAAAATGTTGTTTATGTTTTTTGAAAACAAATTCCGAAAAACACGATAACAACTAGATCACTTAGATTACTAGTTAACACTAATTGAATCATAAATCATTCATTTTCAAATTAGTGACCTACGTTCAGCGTTGGCTTTGATGTTAGCACTGGTAGGATTTCCATTCATTCATTGTGAAATACTTAATGTAAGTATCACTCTTGAATGTTCTGGCAATGTCACTAAGACATGCAATATCACATAGACATATAATCGACTCTTGTACTTTTTGTATCATTGATGTTTAGTACAAATGTACTTTTGTGTCCTATGTAAGATTTATGATTTGATCTCATTTGGCTCTAGACTCAATAAGTGCTTTTTGGTTTTAGTGATTGGAGGTTGGAGCAGACTGCCACATTTTTAATATCAACAATCTCGGAGTGAGATATAATAGATTATTCGTTTAATCTCTGTAACAATGAAACAATAATTCTTTTGAGAGAATCTTCAGTGGCTGGGAAGGGTTGTGCATTGCATCACTGGGTCCATGATGCCTTTCTTCAATACCAAATATCATCTTTGTGATATTCGATAGATTACGTATTGACCCGGTTTCTGCCTAAAGTTTGTGGAGGGCTTCTTTCTTTTCACCCTTTATCCATATCATTTCTTTTTCATTCTTCAACCCCTTCAATGTTAAACCAATGCGTCCTCATTATCATCTTATTGTGATTGTTCCGATGATAACACCAGTGCCTAATATAACATTATACCCATCAACTCCATCATACCTAAAGGACTTAAATTCTATCTATAGAATGTCCCAGGGTAGATCCTCCGTTTCTGGTTAGAACTGGGAAGAATACCTAACCTTGCCACCTTATATCTTTCTTTTGATCATTGAAGGTAGTTGGTTGAAGGTAAGTAAGATCGAAACCATAAAAACTATTTGAAAATCAATCAAAGTGTTGATAAAATCCAAACATTTAACATTTGAAAGTTTCACTTTTTTGAGAAATACCCCCCTACACATTTACATTGATATCAAACATTATTTTGACACATGGAAGGGAAAAAGTTGATTGCACTTTGAGTCTTTTAGATCACTTTGATATTCCACACACTTAAGCATTTATATTTCTTGATCACATTTTAATCTAATTTTCTCCCCCTCAAAAATAGCATACCAAATGATATTTTTGATATAAATGGATTAAAATAGCTATACGAGAATTTGCAAACACATGGGAGAAAACGGATATAGCATGATTATGATTTGGAACCTATATGAACATTTTAAACAAATTTGAAAAACTAGTTGTTTCAAAGTATGTCGATATCTAAAACGTATGGTCAGTAGTAATTTGCTCACCCTCATCTGTTAATTCAGGAAACGGTCGTAACCGGACACAATCTTCACCATTTGCACGCTTATCGATATAAACAAACTTGACAACAACTACTTTTAAATCGATTATTATTCATTTGTTCAAAACATTTTTTTTATACTCCCCCTTAAAAAATATCAAATGAGTGAACGAGGAAGGGAGTGTTGAACATACACTTTGAAAGATTTTGATAAATATTTTTGAGTAACTCTTGAAAATTTGTGTTCTAACTTTTGTATACCATTTTACTTGAGCTCAAGATTTTGAATATCTAAAATGAAATAGCTCAAGTCCAAGAAGTTGTAAACTTCCCGTTGTGAGGATAAATGTACAAAAATGTACACTTTCCTTTATTTGAAGAACGAGTCCTAAGCTGACATTTACTTAGAAGTCGAATGTCCCGAGCACACTTTTGGAAATGATTTTGACTAAAAATTGCTCGGGACAAAGAAGATTTCTCTTCTTTTGAAGATAAAGCGCACTGAAACGTACACTTTTCTTTTATTTAAAAACCGGGTTGTTATCTAAAATTTAATAACAAGCCATTTTGGTGAGCAAACTTTTGAAAGATTTTGAAAAGTTGAATAAATTTTGCTCAAAACAAGAAGATTTCTCTTCTTTTTAAGGCAAAGCGCACTGAGACATACACTTCCCTTTTATTTGAAGACCGGGTTGCAATCTGTCATTTGATTACAAACCATTGACTTGAGCTACAAAACTTTGAATGTTTTATTTGAATAGCTCAAGACCGAAAAGATTTCTCTTTTCGTTGTTAAGGATAAATGTACTAAAACGTACATTTTCCTTTTATTTAAAGCATGGGTTACAATCTGATATATGATTACAAACCATTGACTTGAGCTACAAAACTTTGAATGTTTTATTTGAATAGCTCAAGATCGAAAAGATTTCTCTTTTCGTTGTTAAGGATAAATGCACTGAAACGTACATTTTCCTTTTATTTAAAGCACGGGTTGCAATATGATATATGATTACAAACCATTGACATCGAATTTAGACAACAACTTTTGAAACCCATTTAAGCACGGTGCTAAAGGGATTACCCAAATTTTGAGAAACCAATATAAAGTTAATGTCAAGTCGATGTAAAGAAGTTGAGTTCCAACGAGGGCTTGAAACCGGTGTTTCATTTGAAAACAACTCTCGTGGAATCAACGAAGATTTAAAATTCCTCTTGTTATTCCATTGATTTTTGAAACTCGGTGTTTCATGTGGAGTTTTAAATCTTGTTAACGAAGAAGATTTCCATTTGTTATTGTCATTTGATAAAAATCCGAAAATCATATTTTGAAGTGTTTGAAAATCTTCCTTTCTTGTTGGTGTTCAAAGCATAATCATTCTTGTTTTGCATCGAAAGCATTTCTAATTTGGAATATTTAAAATATTTTAAATGACTTTGCTTTGGTCTCCACACTTGTTTTACCGGTGTAAAACGAGAGTGTGGAGTTGAACAAAAAACTTGATTCCTTTTCCTTTTTAAAAAGAATTTGTTCCTTAAAACTCATTTGAAAAGTAGATGGTCCAAAAGTTAGAGATTCCTTAATAGGCCTCCACACTATGTTTTTACCGTTGTAAAACCACCGAGTGTGATGTTTCAAACAATTGATCTTGCAAGTGAAGCACTGTCTTAAAACCCTTTTGAGGAGAAAATGTTTCAAAACGTTGAGATTTCTTAAAAAACTTCCTATCTTTTTGTAAAGAATAGGTTGTAAACTGAGAAACCCTTCGTGAAAACGGTTTTAAAGATGGAAGCTTCCTTATCCTGCTATAAATATAAGGGCATCCTCTCTCACAGGATCATCTAGCTTAATTAGGAGTAGTGTAAATTAGCTTATAGCTTATTGTATTTTCTAGCTTATAATTGTTCAATCTTTGTAACTTTCATTTAAAAAGCTTTGTAATCTGTTTTTATTAATAAAAGTTTGCATTTCACTTATAAGTCTTATGTTTTAATCTATTTTACTAAATTTGTAAAATGGTTGAATAAGCTTTCTACTGTTTAATAAGCTCTCATTAAGCTGTCATCTCTACTCTTAAGATGGCTATCAACTCAACTAAGCTCTCAAAAGCTTAGTTGAGCTTATCATACTCAAATCTCACAATCAATATTACCAAAGCTTATTAATGGAAGGGAAGTCAATTAAGGAAGGACTTCCAGGACCCCACCAGCTTATCACTTGATAAGCTGGAGCTTGTTGATAGCTCTTAGAGCAATTGCTAGCCTTGTTTGTGCAAAGGTTTATGTAAGTTCTCAATTTACCATTTCTGTCTTTAATTCTTAGCTTAAACCTGCATTTTAGTTTAATTGTGCTTATAGCTTGCTTATTTCTGTTTTATTTTGCTTATGAATGCTTATTGTAGTGATTATATGCTTATTGTGTTAAAACTTAAGTATTAATTCTTAGTTTAAATGTTTCTGTCTTAAAATCAGTGAAAAAACCAAAAATATGGCATTAGCTTATAGCTTTTCATTCTGGCTTATTTGATTGTTGCTAAATGTTTATTAGGTCTTATAATAACTATTTGATATATGGTATTGCTTCTTTGTACTCTAAATCTTAAAATCATAAGCTTAAATTGAATTTGAGATACTGTTGGGAATTATATTTTCAGTTGATAAAACAAAACACGAATGAAACAAGATGGAAACATGAAGGACCAAAGTTGTAGTCAAAGAATACTACAAAAGATAAGAATTGAAATATTTGGTCAAAGATAATGATTTGGTCAAAGATAATAATTTGGTCAAAGAATACTAATTGATTGGTCAAAGATAATAATTTGGTCAAAGAATACTAATTGATTTTATCATTATTATCATTATTAGTTTCCATGTAAACCTTGACTCCTTATACTATAAAAGGAGGTTTAAGGTATGTAGTTTATGCATCTATCATAGTTAGAACTCTCCAATGAGAGTCTAATAGAAGAACACACGTGTGTGTATATTAGTTAGCATAGCAATAGATGAATGATCAACATCTATATGTATTAGCTAGTTTATGAATAAAAACCTTATTCATAACATTGTTGTTCTTATTTGTTATTCCATTGCATGATCGATGTTATGATATCCTAGATACAAAGATCTAATCAATCTTGAGCTTAAAACGATCTTATCAACGTACGAACCAAACACCACTACGAGTTACTAAGATAAATAACATCTACGTGTATCCACACTACACGTCAAACAATACCACCCGAATGCTAGTTCTTCAACCTACGACTAAGTGAACACTAAAAGTAGCAAAACACAAAACCCTCTAAATGGGGTGTTTGTTTGCGTCGACCAAAGAGAGAGGAGAAGAAGAAAAGGATTATTGATTATGAGCTCTAGGGTCCTCCTTATATAGTAGGTGAATTTAGGGTTTATCTAAAATACATAACTTGGAGGAAAAGATAGGTCAAAAACCAATCCAGCCCCCTTTGGGCTTGGGGCCGGTCAAACTCCCACACAACACCCGTTGGTGTTGACTTTTTGACTTTTCTAATATTTATAGATAATTACATTTAATTACTCATTAATTAAAAAGCCTTATTTGTTAATTATTCCTAACAAACTAATTAACGACCATTAGTGTTCCATCGTTGATTCATATATTAATATAAATAATAAATATACAAATATATTATAAACATTAATAGAATGATATCTAAGTGTAAACGTGTGTGACCCCGTAGGCTCACGTATTTCTAGTTGTATAAATATCTGTATGACATGAGCACAAACCAACATGAAGTTTGGTTTAGCTGAGCGATTGTGGTTTGCTCCATTGTAGCGGTAAACCTGAAAAAACAAGGTGAGTTCTAAGCAACTATAAAAAAAATTGATGGTGATCCAAGTCAATCTGAATTCAGAAGAATACATTTGGTGTTTAAAAAAGTTAAAGCATATAAGTTTGGCTCATAAAGAGGGATTCATATTGTTGGATTTTATTATCTAATTAACCTTTAACTAACACAAATACGCAGCGGAAATAATAAATCACGTACAGAATAAGTAATCAACAAAGGGATCAAGAAGTGTGTTCCTTTTAGCAATAAACTGTAACACCCTAAAATAGGGTCTCAGCGGAATATGAGTCTGAGAGTGTTACATCATATATCAGTAGCACAAGATATGAGAACGACCTCTATATGAGTCGTTTGAAAACGATGCATTGGATTTAATAAATTTGTTTGTTACATAAGCCCAAAGCTTAACTTGTTCAACCGTGTAAATGTAAAAGATTTTAATACATAACAAATACTCCAAAATGTAATGCACTTAAATCTTTATAGTAATGTGACTCCAAAATTGAGACCACCAATGTATCCTTGTTCTTGTATCTTATTGACTTGAGAGAAAACATGCTTTAAAACGTCAACATAAAGTTGGTGAATTCACAGGTTTAAGTAATGTATAAAGTAGGCCCACAAGATTTCAAAGTGTAAGACATGTAACACATACAATATCTCAAAATATAATTACGAAATGCACTAAGCTCATGACACTGAAGCTACAACATATATGTATGCAAATTAATGCAAATAATGTGCCCGTGTAGATGTTCAACCCGCAACATCCAAATTGTTCCGACATGGTATATATTCGTCGTTTCGGTACCGCCAAAACTAGTGAGTGCTACTCACCCGAACGGGGATGTCAATCCCAAATAGATCTATTCATAACATTCGCGCTTACAATCCAGTAATTAACAGTTCATGATTCATGGGCATAGTGGGTTATAGCTACTTAGGTAAACTCATAATTTGTTTAAAGTGTACTTGCATCTAAATATAAAACAATGCATGTTTCTCACCCCGAGAATTGTAAATCATTAGAATCGTATAAAAATGTGGCTATGAACACACCTCAAGTGAATGTTTGATTATCTAAATAAAGTGAAATGTCTCGCAGAATCCGAATGCAACCTAATTAATTATAAGCCGTATAAGTATAATGTATTTAATGTAAATATAATATCATAAGTTATATAGTTACACCACCACCTAATAGTTTTCGTTAAATTTAAAATGTCAAAACAATATTTAAATTGTACTTGTTAAATAAATGTCTATATATTTCTACTTGTAAAATAAAATGTTATCTTTGTCCAACAATTGATTATTTGTTAATAATACATGATTTAGTATTTTTATTGTTCATATAATGATATTATATAATTAGTTTAATTTTTTTATAAAATAATATTTATAAAGTTAAAAACATATATAAATGATACGACAATATTTCTTAAGGTTTTTATAGCCCAAACGGACTCGAAAACACTCGTAAACCATAATTTAAGTTTCTAACCGATTGTATATTTTTATAAAAAATTAAAAAAAAAATTATAAAAATTAAGTAGTTTTTATAGTTTCTATTTACCCGAAATCTTTAAAAACTCATAACTTACTCATTTTAACTCCGTTTCACTTGTTCTTTATATGTATGGAATCGTGACAAGATAAATTATTCAAATAAAATACTCACTAATTTTATAAAAATATGTGTCGAGAACAGTAACCCAAAAAAGCTTATAAAAATAGTTTTATAACTTTTAATCTTTCAAAACCCGTAACTCATTCGTTATAGCTTCGTTTTTCGAGTTTCTTATATGCTTGGAATCCTTATGACATTTACTATCATCATAAAATATTTGTACATTTTTCTCAGACTTAAAACAGTATCTATTTTTATAAAATAACTTTTATAAAAACACTTTTATATATTTAATTATCGTAATCTTGTAAATGTCATAACTTCTTCGTTATAGCTCGGTTTTTCGAGTTCTTTATATGCTTACAATCCTCATAATATGTACTATTTTAATAAAATGCTTCCAAAATTTATAAAAGTTCGAATCTTAACAGAATCATCAAAACAGTTTTCATTGTATATATATAACCTATAATTAGTTTTATAAATTATAACTTAATTAATTTGTACAAGTCCTCTAATTTACTTTATAT